>JAHQIV010000074.1:0-38638 GCA_030463285.1 Phytophthora europaea | reverse complement strand
CCTTCCTCATCCTCACCTTACCGTGTCAGTGTCGTGACATTCAGCAGGTTCTTGTCCGTGCCGTACTCGTACAGCAGGGTCCATGCGGAAAGATGTGGCGAGCCAAGGCACACCGCCGAAAGCCGATGACGAACCCGCATCTGACGTTTGAGCTCTACGGCAACGAGGAGCTCGTGCACGTCACGACGCACCCTGCCCAGCACTTGCTCTTAGTCGTCCAGTATGGCTGACAGCGCCACGACAAGCGAGAGGGGTAGCATGGGGTGCGATCGAGGGGTGGGGGCGATCTGCTGGCTCCTTGGGAAGATTGCAAAGTCAGCAGTCTTGGAACGAAACGAAAGATATATGCAGGTGCGTTTCGCGCCTAAACTGCGTCCAGCTCCAGCGACCCGTTCCCTTTTTCCGTAGGATAGTCCGGGCGCTTTGGGGTGGACACAGACCACTCCATTTCGTCAGTTTTGGAGGTGTTTTTCTGCTGAACCGACACAGCAGTGTCATACTACAGGTATTAAACAGTGACATACAGGTGACTTACTGCACGCTATATTCAACCCCTTTACGGTGTCCAGTGGACGCCTTTCAAAAACGCCATAAGCACCTGCATAAATATATTTAAGAAAGCTTATAGTTTCTCAGACGATTTTTTCGTCTGGGGTCGCTTCGCCCTGTCATTGTGCAACTGCATAAGCGTTGACTTGATTTCAGTATAAGCAACCCTAAGGTAGCAACTGGGCCGCATATCAGGCCGACCTTTCACATATATCGACCTCTACACAATTTATATTTAGAGACAAATTTAGATGCCTCACTTCCTTGATGACTTATACACGATTCGTCCAGTGGGTGCCTTCCAAAACCCTGACGAAAGGTCGCGCATTAAAGTTTAATCACGGCGAATTGTTTGGTGAGACCACTTTTTGGTCGGATCAAATAATTCTAATGCGACTCTTAAGTAGCAACGTCATTAAAGTAGGGACTGAACTTCACTATACCCGAAGGTCGCGTTCCGACAACCGTCTGGGGCCGCATTAAACACTTCGGTAATTTAAAATAGATTACGGATTCACTGGCGAAATACGTTGTTGGCCACGCGGAAGAAGACCCAGCACTTGTTCTTGTCCTTCTTAGTTTTCTCCTCCTGGTAGGCGTCTACTACGATGGCAAGTACGATATTCAAGAGCCCAAACGTCTCCATCGCCATAAACTCCAATAGTAGACGACAGAGTAGTCAATGGCCTTGATGCTGTCGAAGTCGAAGGCTCCGTAGATCATGTTGACACACGACTTCATCGCGCTAAGGAACGACGAGAAATCCTCAACTCGATCACCAAACAACACGGTACCCGCAGCAGCGAAAGCTACAAACACGACGGCAAAGATGACGGGAAAGGTCCAAAAGGAGCGTACTGCGCTTGCCATTGTCCGAGTGAGTATGCTTAACCCGACATGATCCCGAAAGGTGTTGAGAATACGAAGCCCCAGTACCAACACCGCCGCAGTGGCAAATAGCCGCAACAAGACTGTGAGATTCGCAATAAGTCGGAATGACTTCGTCACTGATGCAAGCATGTCACTTGCTTCGCTATCCGTCTGTCCACCGTTTCCGAGAGCGACCAGCTTCCGCTTGAAGTCGGAATTCATCGTGACCACCTGCGCGATCAGCACCGTGATGTAGAACAAGTAGACGATAGGTCCTCTGAAGAAATCGATAGCGAACCAACCATCGGGGAACGCCGAAACTCCTATCGCTTTTGCAGTATGCTTGGCCAGTTTTAACCAGTGTCTTGGGGTCGCAAGGCGGGGCTTCTTCTCGTAACTCTGTACGTACTGAATGATAGCGAGGGCCAGGATCCAAGGCGAAAACCACAAAACCACTAAAGCATCCAGTACGATAGGCGTCGCCGATGGGTATTGGTCCACCAGTGTCGATGTCGTCGATGTACTCGGCTCAACGTAGCCACCGTCGTTAAAATTAAACTGCAGCTTAGTCACAGGAAGTTGTCCGTTGAGGGTAATGACAGTGATAACCATTTGCTGTGTCGAGGAGTCTAGCCAAGTGCCGCTGTCTTTCTTCTTGGTGAGTAGTGTAGTAGCGTCTGAAGCGTTCGTGTTGATACTGATCAAAAGCTCGTCCGTTGTCGTACTGGGTGCCTTCCAAAACCCATATAAAACCGATTAGCACGGGTAAATGATCTGCTGTGGATCTCGTGCTGTCGCCAAGATAATCGCCGTCACGAGGTCGTTGTCTGGGGGAGAATCCGGCCGACTGTACTGCACAAAATGCTCAGGGCTCAACTGGACGAAGCAATATGCGGTGACCCATACCTCGATTGGTCAACGCAAACGCTGATCACTGCAACCACCCTCAGCAACATTTTCCTCGAGACCACGATTGAGGAGTGCAAGGCTACGTTGGCGCATCTCACGGTGGAGCAGCAGCACCAGTCGTCGCATGACCGGATTGAAGAAACCGTAGCAACGCCACAGACCAAGTTGAAGTCGAAGCTCGACAGCATTCCAAGTCCCACTGCCAGCATTCCAGACGACCTGACTTACACTCTGAGGTGCAAGAACAACCGCGACTTGGCTGGAATCGACACCGACCATCTCGACGCAAGCGACGAACTTATCATCCGCATCGACACTCTCGAGCAAAAGTTGGATCTGCTGATTGAGAAGCTGTCCAAGCAAGCGCCTTGAATGGCATCGAAGTGTCACTCTCTGTTGCCCCCAACGTCGTGTGTAAAACTAATGTTACATTTAGAATACCACCAGTCGTACAACGTCTAATGCATGTAGCCATAAGTCTTGATCGCCAGTGAACCTATGTGATATCCCACAGAATTCGCTTAACGTCCCACGTTCGTGTCTCCCCTAGCACGTCGATAGGTAAGCTTACCACAAAAACCGTTGGAATCCAGCGAGTACTGTACCCGTTAGCTAGAACTACTGGAACCGCATCGCCTTTGGCTCGAATAACAAAATCGATCGCAGTTTTTAATTCGCTTTCCAAGGCGCAAAACCCTCGACCCCCTCCCAGTTTCACTTCCAAGATGCCGTGGACGGACATGTATGTCATCTTGTCGCCAGACCCATGCACCGCTGTGAAGAAGAAAGACCCCCCACCTCCAACCATCTCCGTCCACGACGCGTTGGACGTGTTGTGGCACGACTCGCACCACACATGGGACCTGCGGAGGATCGTCATGGCGTTGTTCTCCTTCGCCATTTTCATCGCCGCGGTCTTTGTGCACGTCCCGACGCGAACGATGTACACGCAGAGCCACGCCGTCCTGTCGGCATTGGCGACTTCCGGCGGTGACACCGTCACCGACGATTCCCCCGTCAAGTTCCTCAACATCGAAGCCATCCCGGACATTCTCGACTGGATCAACGACACATTTGTACCACAAGTGTTCGTGACTGAAGACGCATACGGCGAAACTTTACCAGGGGACGAATGGGGTCGGGTCGCCATTTTCAACCAAGTTCTGGGTGGAGTTAGCTTTGACGTCACACGGATGGACAAGCGCGACTGCAAGACGGAGGCCTTCCTTCGTGGTCTGTACGGAAGCTGCTACGACTCCGAGTATACCACAACGTACGATTTCGTGATCGCGTACAACAAAACTGCAACCGAAGCTAGAGACATTCTGGCTGAAAAGGGAGAGTGGCTGAATGCCTCGACGAAAGAGCTGGTGATCACAGTGCCGACACTAAACAGTGAGATCCCGAGCTATGTGGTGACAACTCTGAAGCTCGATTTCAAAGCTGGTGGCTACATTAAGCCAAGTTTCACGACTACACCGACACTCGCGGATCATTTCCCCAGCACGCACAGGATAGTAATCGACGCTCTTATCGTCTTGTGGTTCTCCCCATGGATGCTTATTATGACCGTCACGACGTACGCAATTCGGCGCTACAAGACGCGTCGAGGCACTGTGGATCCTGTTAAGTTCGCGCACCAGAGCGTCATGGAGATCATTCGCAAGTGCACATTGCCCGACGGCTGGATGGCGATCGACGTTCTGAGAGGCCCCATGGTGCACGCGTTCTACGTCACGGTTCTCGTTACGCACTTTGCCATCACCGACGAAGCGTTCATGAATAAAATCGAGGAACTGCAGAACGGGAGTCGCAGCGGGGACAATGCGCTGAGGTCTCTGATTGCGTCCTTCAATTGCATCGCCCGTCTATCGGTGCTATCACGGATCCTGGCTTCTGCCGCGGTGTTCATCCAGGGACTGCGCGTGCTTAACACGTTTCGCAACCACAACGGTCTAAGCGTTCTCAGTCGCTCGATAACGAAGGCGATCTACTGGTGTGGAGCTTTTGCGGTGACATTCTTCGTCATCTTCATGGCGTTCGCAGTATCTGGCGCTATACTGTTCGGCAATCGAATTCATGAGTTTTCGTCGCTCTTAGTCTCCATGACGTGAATATGCTCTTCGGCGAGTTTGACTTTGGCGTGATCAGCGACATCCACTACTCGGTCGCATTCTACTGGAGTTTCATGGTGTTGGAGACTTTTGTGCTGCTCAACATTGTGCTGGCGATTGTGATCGACGCATACAACGCCGAGAAGCTCAAGAAGGAGAGAACGAAATGGTGGCGGTGTCGGCGGGTTTTCGTCAATATGATGATGGGATTCACGACAAAAGCCATCGACCTGCTCCCGAGCTGCTGTCTGGGGATCAAACCTCGCCATGATGTGGTTCTATGGGGACGAATCCGAACCAAGAGACTTCGACAGGAGCTTCTTTCAAGCCTGAACGGCTCTCAAGACGTCGAGCATGACTGCGAATTGACACCTGTAACACTGTTGACTGTGGAGAAGCTGCAGCAGCTATTCCCTGCCGCTACTGAGATCGAGTGCGCGAACACGCTCAAGTATCTCGTCGCAGGAATCTGCTATAATGCTGGGGAAGAAGAAAGTGAGGAAGATGGCTGCAGCAAGCCTGGCGATCGAGTCTCGTTGGCTCCGTGCCAATGCGGTTCTTTTGGTAAGAACAAACTCGACAGCCCACGCAGCTTCGAGTCAGCAATGAGCACAGGGATGTCAACGATTTCCATTCGGGATAGCAATCGCTCAACACCGACGATGGAGGCGCAGGAGGTTACAACCCGCCTGACTGGAGTTGAGGAGAAGCTAGAACAGCTCAACCTCGCTCTTCAGCAGAAAATTGATATGCTGGTCGAACGAATGACACATGCGCAGACTTCAAGATGAGTAAAGCATGCTAATCAAGCAAAACGTTTGTTGTCACAGTATGGTACTCATGGTTACAATTGGGATGGTCGAGAAATGTTCTCGACGAGATCTGCCAGAGTCATGGACGGTTTGGTGCGACCCCGGAAGCGTCGCTGCAACTTGTTAGCAAGACGGTTGATGGCCATCACATTGATCAGCACGAAGATTTTGTCCGCAGCATACACGATCGTGTCAGACGATGGACAGGTATACACGTATGGATACGGTGCACCACCGGGTCCACCCTTCGAGCGAAGCAGCCCGATTGGTAGCGTGTGCGCGACTCCGGAAGTCATGTATTCGAAGAGCTCTCCATACAGCAACTGCCGTCCACGAAGTTCTCTCGGGACGTCGTAGAGTACGAAGCAGCTCTTTCCATCGAGAATCTTTCGGATGAACATGTTCAGCGACGGATTGAAGAAACTCTGGATCAACAAGTCGTCGGCAACGTAAGAAGGGAACAGCGCACCATTCATGAATCTCTCTTGGAAGAACGTGTTGCCGTCATCGCCGTTGTACAGGCTTTCGATCGTCGATCCAGTCGAATCGTCCGATTCGGCTCCATACGTACTCACTTGCTGGGCTGCAGTTCTCAAACTACCGAGGAAAAACGTGTTCACAGCCGAGAGAGCACGCAAGATCACCGTCGACTGGCGTTGCGCCCAGTTACGCTTCCTCGTGACAGTGGATGCTCGACTATACTGCGTACTGTCGCGGGCGCCAGACGAAAGCGGGCCTCGGTGACTCGACAACCTCGACTTCACATCGTATTCATCGTCAGCGCCGATGAAGTCGCCACCTTGAATTTTCCTAGACGAGCCGAAGCTAGGCACAGGATCCAGGAATCGGTTGTTGTTAACATCTCGAAGCTCAATAATCGTGAAGATTTTGCTACGCTGCAGCGCTGAATTGACGAGGATGGCGTTGAAAATTGCTTTGGAGTCGTCATATCCAGCTTCATTGCCTTGGGCGAGGACAACAATCGAAGAGGCCGTATAAATCCCTGCAGTAGCAAGAACATGGTGGTTCTGTGGAGAGCCGTGGACATGGTACACCTCGCCAAAGTATCTCAGCTGAAGCCACGAGACGCTATCGAATGTACCAGCGTCCACAATCACCACGGGGACGACCCGTTCAATATGCGGTGCCCGCAGTGGTCGAAGGAAATTCATCAGTCTTGAAACTGATCGTTGGCCACCACTCTCGTTTCCAATGTTACTGCAAACGACAATGTGACCACCACCTGCAAGCAACTGGCGAGAAGGAGAAGACGGAATCTGGGACGGATCGTCACTGGTAGCGCAGCGCCTGATGTATTCACGGATGTCCTTGGGAATACGTCGTTCAACATTGTGTTGGGCCTGACGAGCTCGACTCAGCAGATTTTCACGGCTCTGCAGTAGTGCCATGTTGGAGGACAATGCTGCGACACTGCTCATCGTTGGTGTACCAGCAAAAGGCTCAAGGGCGCAGATGGATTCAGCAATCAGGTAAGCCTTCGTGCTTGGCGCAATGCGATACCAGCGACCAGGATTAAACGCGATCTCGCCATCCGACTCGACCGCAATCAGAAGCACTAGTCCGTTTGATTGTCTGTGGATGTGCATTGTGGCTTGAATGAAATTCATGCCGTGGAAATGCTTCGTCAAGCAGCAAGAGTAGATTTCGTTTGCAGCGCCAGATATGTACTCGGACACCCATGGCTTCACTAGATGCGCTTCTTCTGGTGTCACATTCGGAAGTTCCCCGCTGCGACTAGTGATCAGATTTGACACCACAGTGGATAGCCCCGGGCATCTACAACTGAGGCCCATCAAGCCAAGTCGGATCTCGTCCGCACACACCAAATTATCCTTGCTTAAACCAGTAGCCTCCAGCAGAGTTCGATTGTCTGAGTTCGCTAACATGGCAAACAAGTGCGTGTGCTCTTTCTTCTGCTGGGAAACCGACAGAACGCGAAGAACTGTGGCAGCATCTTCCTTGTTGCCATCATCCGAGTATTTGTTAGGCAAGAAGAATACAGCCATCGCTCGATCAAGCTGCGCATTCCTCAGATCCGTATCACGAAGGGGTGATCCATATACAAGGAACACGCGCTTGTGGTACCGTGGGTTCTGCTCCACAAAGTCCATCACTTCTCGCTGGTACGACGCGTTTTCACCGGCCTTGTCGAACTGCATCAGCACGACGATATGGGTCTCGCGAATTAGACTCCCACCACGATGCATCCATTTTGAAACAAGAGGCTTGACATTCCTCTTTTTCTTACTCCTGCCGTCCACGTCTCCTTCTTCCATCGCAGCATAAGCTTCATGAATGCTGCCGTACCGAGCGTGGTTTTTCATAGGAATATCACTTTGCGACTGGGAAGCTTCGGTGTTGCTCTGTCCCGCTTTTCTTTTACTCCTCTTGCCTTCGTCGTCACTTTCGGCGTCACTGTCATGACCTCGGAAAGCCTCCTCGTGGTCAGGGTGGAAAAACTCTCGGATGAAATCTTTGGTCTGCGCGATCGAAGGATTTCCCGTGACGATCACGTGCACCGTGTTTCGCGAGCCATCGTATTTGACAAGAGTTCCACGCTGATCTCCGTACAATGTCATGAAGGCAGCCGACTCGTTCGCGAACGTATAGATACCGAACACGATGATCACGCAGACCGTCAGCTGGCCCAGCACTGTGTGCGGGGAGAAGTCACCATAGCCCACAGTTGACACCGTCACGAACATGAAATAAATGGAAGAGAAAAAGCTCCAAGTCTCGGCACAATTCGGGTACACGGCTGTGCCTTCGTTCGTAGCTCGAAGGATCGACTCCGTGCCGTCTTCGTTACTGCAACGGTACACATGAAGCAGGAAGCTGTTGGAATGGGGCAGCTCTCCAAGCTGCTCGAGCGAGAACAGCACTGCAGCGAAGAAAAACACGAGACACAGCGCTTTGAACACGACGAGCAGCACTTGAGAGAAGAAGGTCTTGTTCGGGTACCTCGTGAACAAGTGGTCCACCACCACATAGCCGACGTACGAGCGAATAAACCCGAAATCCAACCACGACCGAAGGCGCTTACTCCCCACCACGATCGTCTGGATCGATATGGCGAAGTGTGCAACGACAGACAGCAGGTCGAACAAGTTGTGAAGCTGCAGCACAAACGTCACCCTGCAAAATATAAAAAAATAAACTATTTAGAAGCTGAAACTACAAAATACCACATAGAAATGGTTCGAAACTCACTTGTTCTTGGCAGCGAGCCACCGAATGGCGTATCCGACGCCCGTCGCGATCAGGAAGAGCGACTCAACCGACCACGACGAGAAACTTACCGCCAGCGAGCCACCTCGCACAACTACAAAAAATTATATACAAAAACTTTCGTAAATATTTTTTGCGGCAGATGAGACCGTCAACAGTTGGTACTGTACCACGTACTCCAGTTGATGCAGACATAGAAGCTGGTGACGAGTTGCACGAGGTAGTTCTGCCTCCAAACAAAAAACAAAATACAGTATCAGCAACAATATTGTTTTTCTTCTTGCAGTAAACAATACGTGAGTATTGCTGCGTACCACGACGTTGGTGAGCGGAGAGTCGCAGAGCTTGCGGAGCCGCTCGACGTAGCGGTGCGAGGCCAGTTCGAGCCACTCGTAGACGATGGACAGGCCCACGACCGGCACCTGGATGAGCAGCCAGTAGCGCACTTGGTCCCAGATGAGGTACCACGACGCCGTGTAGCAGCCAGCTGAGTCATCCGTGATGGAGCAGGCCGAGGCCACGGCCGCCACCAAGTCGGTCATGTTCGACTCGCCGGTAAAATACTGCACTGAGCTATTGAGGGGGGGACCAAGCGGCTGTTTTCTAGCCTGTGGTAAAGCGCTACAGTGTGGGCCACAGTTTGACTTGGTATTTATATGCCCAGGCAAACGAGCCAGCGCTTGCTAACGCCACACAAAATAGCCGTTACGAAATAAAATTGGGCCGATACCGTGTACTGCCGCCACAGGCTGCGTTGAAGTTGCCTTTAACAACGTCACTCTGTTCGCGTTATTGGTTCGGCAGGATGGGGTACAATACTGCGGGCGTGAATGGCGAGCGCTGGTCGTGCGACGCCAGCTCCTCGTCCACCTCAGTGCTCGGTCGCACAACGTTCTGTTTATCTGCCTCGGGTCTTGGGGACTGTCGAGGCGATTGGGCTTCTGTCTGCCACGCAGCCTCTTGGAGCGAGATCTGCTCGCGGTTGTATCCGCTGACTGCAGCGGCTAATCTACTGGGACTTAGCGTGGGGTCATAGTCATAGTCGAACTCGGAGGATTCCGAGTCGCTGTCGCCTGGGTAGAGTAGCGGGCTGTCGCTCGATCCAGCGTTGCGTAGGACTTCCATCCCAGCACGCAAGAAGCTGCGGTTGTAGCGCAGCGTACTTGTGCTGCTTGAGCTATTGGTCGACGGAGCTTGATGACTTATTGGTAGTATGATGGGACTGCGAGCTGATTGTCGTGCGGGGTACTCGGCGGACTCGACCCGCTCTTCGTACTGCGTGTCGAGCTGGAGGTGAGAGCGTCGGCCAGCGCTGAACTTGCGTGGCATGGATCTGCGTGCACTCTGCAGAGCTGGAGGGCGGGGCGATATCCCATCGCCACTGGTAGAGCGGTTCGATGGGTGCTCGCTGAAGAACGGTGGGCGTGTTGGCGATACGAGGACGTTTTGCCGAATGCCGAACTCGTTCACATGGTGAACCAGTTGCATCGTGGGTGAAGTCACGTCGCTATTGTCGTCCAGTAGAGGTAGTGTAGATATTCCGGGCTCGCTGCTGGTGGATGCATTGCTCCGACGCTTTCCAGGATGCCGCCGCCTGCTTTCATCTTGACTGGCTTGAGCACGGAGCTGCGAGCGACTACTGCGCGGACTGGAAGCGAGAGGCCTGACCAGACCTTGCTTGATCTGTTGATGTTTTGGCGATCGTCTCGACTTTCCCACCGTAAAATGAAGATCCATCTCGTTTGCCACCCCAGGCAGAAGCTCTCGTGTCGCTCTGCTAATTTTTTGGAGCAGACTCTCAGATTCGCCAGAGACATCCGTCGGCATGTATAATGATGAAACTCTAGGACGCTCCATGGCAGGGTTTCGCTGCGGCACGAGCGTCTGACTAGACTGATCAGTGATCGTGACAGTAGCTTGGACCTCCTTATTCCGTCGTAGAGATCTCGTGTACAGGTCGTACTCGTACTTGCGCCATATCTTGGCCATGAGGTCTTCGTTAACGCTCATTTGCATGTCGAACTCGCGTCGGAGAGTTGCAAGCGCCACTTCAGCCTGGAACGCACGATTCGTTTGCAGTACTTGGTCGATTCGAACCTGCTCCAATGTGAATTCTACCGCTTGTTTCTCGGCTCGGACTTTGAAAAGCATCAGTGTCGTCATTTCAAGATCCGAGTGCAACATTCCCTTTTGACATTCGTGCTGGACAATCACGCGCACTTGCTGCCTTGTGGTTGTATTGAGGAACGATATCTCTCGAGATTGGTCACACACCACGCTTTCGAGATTCGTGATCAAGTCTGCCTTGAGCGCTATGTCACGTTGGAGTTTGTTTACGAGATGGTCCAACTTACTTTTCCTGAACCGGCTCATGCGGATGATTTCGCGCTGGGAGGACGTCCGTTCTGCAGCTAACTTGTCTGTATTCGCTGCATTTGTTGCATGAATTTCCGAGTTTTCCTCGGTTTCGTGATTGTCGTCGTCGTCCGTGCCGCCCAATCCTTCGATACTAATGATGCCTTTGCGACGAGCTGCTGCCCGACGCTGCCGACTCGCTTGTTCTTCTTCCGTAACATCTTCCTGGACCTCGAGCTCAATATCTATGGGTTTGTCGTCTTCTGAGAGAATAATATCAAGGCACAGTTCTTCTCCGAATGTGTCCTGGATCATTTGAAGTAGCTCTCGTATTGCTTCATCGAGCGGAAACTCGTCGAGCTTCACGAGTACTAGCATGTTTTGAAGAGAAAGGATAAATCGGTTGAAAGCGTTTCTTGATGTCGAAGTAGCAATGTCCAGCTCGTTTTTGTTGCGCTGCAGATCTTCCTTTTCAGTCTGGAGCTCCATGACGTGTTGCTCTGATTCCTCAACGCGAGTCTTCAACACCGTGGCTTCTTTCTCCGAGAGTGACAGTGATTTGGTCAATTGATCGATCTGAGCGACGTTGTCGCGGTTCACGTACGTGATCTCGCGGAGTTGCGCATTGGCTACTTTGACTTCCACCTCCAGCTTTGTGATTTGCTCCTTCGATGTTGTCTCGTACATCTTGAACCGTTCCTTTAATGATGCCACACTGCATGACACGACAACGAGAATGAATTAGAGTTTTGGATCAACATACTAAGAATTCACTTAAAAACGGAATGTACGTACTTCTTCTTGGCCTTCTCGTAGTTTTTCTCCAGTTCTTGCGTTTGTTGTCGTAACTGCTCACAGGTGCGCTCTGAATGCAAGAAAGCTTGTTGTCCTGCCGAGTACACACGCTTGTTGTGCTGCAATTCAGCGTCTATTGACTCTAAAGATGATCGCAGGTTCCAGATCTGCTCTTCATCCCGTTTTCGATCGAGCTTGTTCGTCTCAACGATCGCTTCGAGTTCCATCTTTTGGTTAAGGAGCCGCTCAATGCGCAGTTTGTCTTGCGCGCGCATCCCAGTGCTCGGCTTTTCGGCTGTCAACAAGTTGCATTTCGCCTCTAACACGCCAACCTGGACCCTCTCTTCATCGATTCGAGCTGCCAGTCGGGCAATCTCTCGCTGATGTTTTACACCATGCTCCACTTCTATATCAAACTGCTCTTTCATTGTCTGCAGACGCGCCTCGAGGTGACTCTGCTTCCGCCGGTTTTCGATCAGCTCTTTATCGACCTGTATCTTTAATTCTAGGAGACGGCCGATTTCCTCCTGAGCCTTTTCCACTTGCTCTAGTAAACCCTGCTTTTCAGCAACCACTTTCTCTTTATCCATTCCCAGCACAACGGCGTCTTGCTTGAGCTGGTCATTGTTCGCTCTCAAAGCCTGGTTCATGAACAGCGTCTCATGCATTCTCCTTGCGTAATTTGCCTTCTCGGCTTCTACCCGCTCTAGTTGAGCAGATAACTTCCTAGTCTCCTCGTCCAGCGCAAATCGTTCCGATAAAGCATTCAACCGTTCAGAGTTAGCGACTTCGTAGTCTCTTCGCGCATCATCCAGAAACTCGTTGAGTTTTTTCTCCTCGTCTTCGTGGACCAGAACTTCAAGCTTCAGTAGTCGAATCTGCTCTGATTGAGCAGCAATTTTTTGTTGTTGTTCAGAAATCTATCAACAGTATCGAATAATACGTCATCAAGTTAGCAGCCGTTGGGTGTACAAGTAGCATATACAGGCAAGCAAACCTTGAGATTTGACTCCGTCGTTTCCGTCACTAACTTTCGAATGAGCTCACTCTTTTCGGTACCACGCGCTGTTTCATCCTTCAATGCTGCCTCCACTAGATGCAGCTGAGCTCCCAAGTCTAGTCGCTCCTGTTTAAATCCATCTTGAAGCTGCTTATGAGCATCCTGGGCAGCTTGTTTGAATTTG
Source organism: Phytophthora europaea (assembly GCA_030463285.1). Taxonomy (NCBI): domain Eukaryota; phylum Oomycota; class Peronosporomycetes; order Peronosporales; family Peronosporaceae; genus Phytophthora; species Phytophthora europaea. The sequence goes on along the minus strand of JAHQIV010000074.1, from coordinate 25,801 downwards.
AGCATTGCCATTTCGTATTTACCATTCTCGCACTGCTCTAGCAGTAAGAGGAACGTTAACCACGCATTGGAAGACACGTGTCTTTCAATGCGAGGAGGACAGTGTGCAGCTATTTCGTTGATGATGTTGTGGAAACCATTCGTGTAGACGTAAAGAGCACGATAGAGACGATCGACCAGGTCCTTTGGCATCCCCATCCGGTACAACGAAAACCGATCCATACCAGCGTGACCAAGCGGACCCCCGTCCCCTCCCTTGCGAAAGGCAAATGCTTCAGAATCTGGATCTAGCTCGTCATCATCCGCTCCTGGACTTTTCAACATGGAAGCAATGTCACTAACTGGAAGAAGAAACCCCCCGTTTGTCTCCAAGTGCAGATTCACCCATTCTTCAGCAATGACGGAGTCATAAAGAGCTGGAGTCATTCCCCCTTTCGAGCTTGGACTCGATGAACTCGTTGAGTCTGAAACAGTCTGAGGAGCATCCGCGAAGCTGCCGTACCTGCCACCCGGTGATCTCGTCCCTGTTGGACTGCTAGCACCTTGCATTTTGGCGTTCAACACTCGATTATTCACAGCCGCAAGCGCTTCTCGATTGATTCTTGCGATTTCGCTCTCAGCTGGAGGAACTACGATGGCCAGGCGAGCACTGATTGCAGCCAGAGTAGCGGTAGGATCTGTTATCAAGCCAAACAGACGTATCACATCGTCAGACTACACACCACAACGTTGAGGCGAATAGAGCCTGCAACAAAGTACCAATGTTGAGTAAATTTGCATGTTGTTTAGTTGGCGAGCGCTTTGGACTTCTGGGACTTGTTTCGCCCATGTAACGACTAGTTGGCGAAGCCTCCGGTGGGGTTATAGTCAAAGACAGCTCTACAACGTTGACATTCTGCTCATTCTTCGATTCTTCATTAGTGGCATCTATGATTGACGCTGCACCATCCTCATTTTCCATCGTTCGCTCCTGAATGCCGTGTGAGTAGCCTATTTGCATCAATTCGCGTGGACAAGTAAATTCACAGCAAAACGAAAAAACAGTTTCAAAATTTTATTCCTGAGCAAGACACTCATAGCACACGTCCAACATGAGCTGCGATAGCTGAATGCTGCTTCCTCGCAACCTTCTTCTTCTCAACCACTTTCTGCAGAGGTCGGTTTGCTGATATGGTTGAGCTACTTGGCTTGCGAGGGGTTTTCTTCTTTGGTTTGTTGGCCGAGTTTGGCACATTTTCTCTATCTCTGGACTTGAATATGGCAGACTTGACCAGACGAGACGCAGCTAATGCGGGCGATACCGCTGTTATCACGGCTTGCTTTTGAGTTTGGAGCCTCCTCAGTCGAGCTCGACGAGCACGATCTGCCACATATTGGTTCTCGTCTGTCGTATCACTATCTTCGTTTGAAAGTGACGAGCACGAGCTAACTGGAGAAGCAGGTGCCCTATTAAATACTGGTCGTGCACTCTGAAGTGGTCGGGGCGGTAGCTGAGCATATGCAGGAACTTGTTCGAGTCTCTTGGATATCCGCTCTTGAAGAAGTCGAATATCTTCATGAACCTTGCTCGTGTGCTTGTCGATCATGACTTCTTCCTCTCTAAAAGTCTGCTCGTTCGAGGAGTCTGGACCATCTGATCTAGAATAGCTACGCGGTTGGCGCACGGGTACAGCATGATTCAAATGCCGAACGGTTTGCTTACCGATTTTGCTCATTGCCGAGGAGCGAGACCGATACTGCAGATTTCCTCGAGCTACCGTATTGGAGTCTTTGGTTATTTGAGGATTTGTAAATGCCTTACCAGGCACTTGTCTTCTGCATGAAGATTGTGTCACCATGCGTAGCTCTCTCCTGCCACAGTCATTTTGGCTACCATGGAGAGAATCACAATATTCGTGCCCTGGGTGCGGATCAAATCGGTCTCGGCTGGGAGAGGCTTCTCCATGGCTGATGTAGTGTGTCATGTTCAGAATCGTTTGATTCTTCTCTTGAAGCAGTCGATTCAGCTCCGTATTCTTCACCTGTTCTTCTTTCAACCTCGCCTCGATGCTTTTATACTCATTACGAAGGCGTTCATTTTCGAGCTCGTGAGCTTGCTCGTGCTCGTTCATCGCTTTGCATGTGCTAGCAATTCGGTTTTCGTACTCTTGCAGACGATTAGCGGTGTCTTCCCGCTCAGTCTCCTGTTCTTTCAAGTGTTCACGAAGTTCTGCGATCTCGCGCTCAAGTTCTTTCTGTTTGTTCACACCTGCAGTCATCTCGGAGTTATGAAGGTCAGCAGCGTTCGCCGACGCTCTACGAAGGTCGTCATTGATCTTTTCTGCCTCGATGGCCTTCGACTTCTCCCCCTCTAGCTCGCGCTTCAGCTCGATCATTTGAACTTGCAGAACTTGATTCTCTTGGGCCAGAGACCGATACTTTACACTATCGTTTTCGCGCTTCTCTTCTTCTTCATATAAAGCGTCTTCCCACGCATGTCGTTCTCGTTCAATGGCCGATCGTGCGCTTTTCAATTCAATCGCCAAACTCCGATTGTGTTCCTCGCAAAGACGGAATTTCTCCTCGAGAACCGCTACCTGCTTATCTTCATCTTTCGATCGCTCGTGCAAAATCTCAATCTGGTCGGTTAGCGACATGGCTGTGTCTTTCGCCGCCAGCAAATGCGCCTCAAGCTCATGTTTTTCTTTCACAACGGAATCGTACGTTTTTCGAAGAAGACCCACTCGATTATGTAAGTTCGCGACGTGAACGGATCGCCATCGTCGCCATGCTGCACTTAAAGCTCCTTGTTTACGCTGGAAAGAGATTAATTTGACGTGTTGAATGCAGCGCTTCTTGTTAACAATTTGTTCTCGCCACCTGTGGAGGGCATTCCGAAGCAGGGACCATTTACGCCTCTTTTTAGCATGCCCTAGCATTCTTGCGCGAGCTTTTTGTGTTCGAACGAAACGAATTCCAGTACGAAAGGCATCAAAATGACGCTGAAGAATACCGTATTTGTTGAGCTTGGCTTGTTGCAAGTTTGTTCGTGTACGCTGTTTCCACTTCCCCCACGATGTACGCAGAAGCTTTATAAAATAGTGCTTCAAAGCTTTAGTCGAATTTTGGGTATATTTTCGCTTCGCCATCGAGAAGTACTTCCAGTGTATCCATAGCTTCCGAAGACGTCTGCGATTAACATACCGCTTTGCAAGGTTTAGAGACCGTCTTGATGTCGCTTGATCGGATGCAGTAGAATGCCATGCAGCAAAATATATCTTTGCCACTGCGATTTTCTCTTTGTGAGCAGCGTGTTTTTCAGTCTCAATACGCCGACGCCAGTCGACCCAGCGCCTCCATAAACGTCTCCGAAGCCTGGATCTGTGCATCTTGTCGATCTGAACCAACTTGCGCCACTCTCGCAAATGAAGACGCGTTTGTCGACATTGCACTCCATATTGAAGTTGAGCAGATCGTTCTTGAATTGGTCGTGCCACTGAGTATAAGAACAGCTTCCAGTTCCAAAATGCAACTTGTATGTTGAAACGTTCTGAATCCTGCCAGCGCAGGTCCTGTACCTTTGTAAGCGATCTCTTGTGTCTTGTCGTGCGTTTCCATTCCCGAAAGCACATCCGTTGCATCCGACGTGCTCGCCCATTGCGCTGGTCTTGTAGTAACTTTTGCTCGCGTCTTCCCAGATTTACACCATCGATCCAAGCATGCAGAATACTTTTCAATAACCGGTTTTCTTGACGCATTCTAGAGCGTTTTGCGATAACACTTACTCTGGTAATATTGGCCCATTCCTTAAAATGAAGTTCTCGTATACGAAGCTGTTGTTTCTTCAAGCATGCTCTCAACTCCTGCTGCATCCAAACTTTGCGTCTCCATTTCCAAAAGTGGTCATGTTGCACAACAAAGCATCGCTTTCTGTGAACGTGCTTGATCTGCTGTGACCAATTGTAGAATTGAATCCAATGGATGAAAAAACGCTTGAGAATCTTTGGCGTAGCTACCGCAATCGTGCGCTGAGCGACTTCTTCCTTTATCGCTTCACGCTCGTGCAATTGTTGGGCCAAAGTGCGCTGGTACGAGGCCAATTTGCGTTGAACACCAGACAAACTGTTCCTCAAATCTAGTTCACGTTGCTCTGACTGCATCAATGCCCGGATATACTTCTCTTCTCGTTGTTCAAGCTCTTGGAGGCGACCATCGTTAGGCATCGCCGTAGATTTTAGCTGCTCGGGATTGGTTTGAGGCTCATTCCGAGCAATGGATGTAGATTGGGATCGCTGGGCTGTATGCAAAAGTGGGGGTGCAGGTGCTGGAACTTCACTAAGCGGATTTGGTGGGCTCCGTGCAATCGGAACATACGTTTCTTTGCTTGCACGTTTTGATCGAAGAGGTGATGAAGACGCGTGGCTTATTTCGCTGATACTTGTCATATCCAGGTCTTCACGAGTGAATGCGGATGAGACTCGGCGTCGACTATAGTTGAGATCCGTTGCAACTTCCGTGTCACGACGAGTTCTATTCATCTCGTCCTGGAATTCCGCTGAAGACTGATGAAGACGTTGATCGCCATGATCCCTATTGAATGGAGGGCGTTGCTTTTCAAGGAGTCCAGGAGGCAAGGTAACGTCATCTTGCCGTTGGGCGGTGTAAATACTGTGCACTTGCGGAATATTGCTTCGCAACGGCATAGCTACCGATGCTTTCGTAGGTGGTACTGCCAGCGAATCTCTGAGTTTGAAACTATGAATCGCCTCGCCAAGAGATTTATTCGCGAAATCTCCATTGCGAAAATTTGCCTTGCGATTCATGATCGGCGTTTCTTGAGCTCGTGAGTACCGAGTTTCAGATGTTTCGCTTTTTTTTCTTTCGCGTGAAGACGTCGAGTGATCTGGTTGCTCGCAAACCGAGGGTGGCGGAAGGGGAAGGAAGCTTTGGTAGGAGACTTCGGGTTGTTTGACCCTTGCATCAGGATCTTGTTGCTGTGGTGGGAGTTGATGCTGGCTAGACCGTGCATCCACACTTTCGAGAGATCGCTGTCTCTCTGTCAGGTGCGATCCTACCCATGATCTTCTCGGGCTGAAGACTTGGCCAGATGGAGGCTTCATTTCAAGTTCATCGCCGTGCTGTTGGATGCGTTGACCACCAACCATTTTATTTCGTTGTCTGGGGTCCATCGTGAGTAGGTTCTTCAAAAACTCCACCATTTCTCTGCTGTTTTTATCGCACACTGCGTGTAAATTTGCAATCGTCTTCTGCTGCAGAGCAATCACATTGGCGTAAGCTTCTTCCCACGACGCGCATCGCTGCTTAATATCATTCGAGACGCCATCCTGCCTTTGTCTTCGAGGTGATGATCCATTTGCCAGCTTCAGCAAATATTCCTTAGCCTTAACTTTCGGGTTCTCGGCAAGTTTGGCGTGAGTTCGCATAATAATCGTAAGCATCTGCACCCTCAGCGCCTCCTGTTCCTGTTCACTAAGCGTATCCTCGTATCTCCACAATCGCAGCAACAACTTAACATTACACGCCACATCGTTAGGACTAGGCACACGATCAAACCTTCCGGTCGCGACACCCGCCATCACACAGCCGTAAAACTCCTTTTGCAGCGCAATCAACTGCGCAATTCGTTGCAGCTTGTGGATATCGAAGTGGTTCTGCGTGACCATCGTCCTCAGCGCTTCGTCCTGCGCTGCAGCATTCGGCGCAGCCTCTCTCTCCTTCTTAGTGACATCAGTATTATCCAGCACCTGCAGCTTCTTCAGCATTGCAACGACTCGCAGTCGGTAGTTGGGCTGGTCACATAGCGGGTTCCCCATCAAGTTGAGATTGCGGAGTTGCGCGAGCTCGTTCAGCCTCGCGAGCTCCTTGTCGGACGCGATGAGGTTCCCTCCCACCGACAGCAGCCTCACCGCTGCGAACTGATCGATCCCTTCTAGCGAACGCATGTTGTTCTGGCTCAGATACAGCGCCGTGACGGACGCGCACACCGTCGGCGGCACGCGACCCAGCACGTGGACCCCTTTGCCCACGGCGTTGAGCCTCGCGCCGTCGCAGAGTCGCATCCCGTGCTGCTTGAAGGCGTCCACCAGCGTCTTCTGCGACTGGGAGGAGACCTTCTGGTCTCTGGAGGTCGCTGCATCCCTCAGCCTCCAAGGTGTCGGACGCTTGTGGGACGTCTTGACGTTGAAGTTGTCACTGAGAGGAGGCCTTTTAGCTGCTGCAGGCTGCCGCACAGCGAATTGCCGGCTGTAGCTGGCAGGGACACGCGTATCCGCCATGGTGGTCCACTTGCGCTGCAATAAATGCAGCCAGACAGCCACTGCTCAACAAGCTGCAGTGCGGTCTGCGACTTGTGCGCACCAAGAGGCGTAACGGCAAGACTCAGACTTCAACTACGTGGTCCACATGAATCTGCTAAAAATACGTCTAAATAAAATGTCGTCTAAAAACAGGTGGGCTATTTTGCAGCGGAGCTCGTCGCCGACACTGACACTCTTGGCTCACTTCTCGATTGGCATCGCACGCGACAAGCGACTAGCGACATCCTCCGTCAGCTACTTCCTCCCTCTCATCCACCATGGCCCGCCGTCTGACTAAAGTATGGCTTGAATGCACTGCAATCCCTCTCCTGCATCCCCCCTCCCTCTAACGAGCTTTGCGCTGCTTGCCGCCAGGAACTCGCCGAGTTCGAGAAGAACTCGCCCGAGTGGTGCACAGTCAGCGCGGTGGACGACGACCTCATGCACTGGAACGCCATGCTCGCAGGCCCCGTACGTCTCTGGCAATGTTGCAACATAACGGTGGAGCAACTTGAGCTGACAGGAGCTTGCTGTTGTTGCTGTAGGAGGACTCGCCGTATTCCGGAGGCGTCTTCAACTTGGACCTGCAGTTCCCCAGCGAGTACCCGTTCAAGGCGCCCAAGGTGCGCTTCCTCACGCGTGTGTACCACCCCAACGTTAAGTCGCAGTCCGGGGAGATCTGCGCCGATATCATCAACGAGGTGGGTAGCTCTGGGACCTCTTTTGGTGAAGAGAGGCTGGGTGACTTAACATTGCGTGGTTGATTGCTGGCAGAACTGGGGTCCGACGCTCAACGTGCTGCACTGCCTGACGGCCATCAAGCAGATCCTGCAGCAGCCCGACATGGACAACCCGCTGGAGCCCGAGATCGCCAAGCAAATGCACGAGAACAAGGCGGACTTCGAGAAGACGGCCCAGGAATGGACCAAGCAGTACGCGTCCTAATACAGAACAAACTCGGTAGAGCAACAGAAAACAAAACACAGTCATTCTCAATGCAATTCGCAGCTAAAACATACCCAGCGCGAGCCCAGGAGCAACGGTAGCAACAACTATACCATCATCCAATTGCAAAAATTGCCATGTTCAACTTGACATTCTATCGCAAAACTTCGCTACTTATTGTCAGAATTGTATCATTACCCTCGAGATGAAGGTGGCGCTGCTCTTCTCCGCACTCTGTGCGCTGCTAGCGACGTTTGCCGTGGCTTTCGGGCGTAGCGCTTCCGTCATCAGCGAGTCTGGGCCCCCAGCCGTGCTCTGGTATGCCCCTTTCCTCAGTGGCGGCGGCTACTGCAGCGAAGCGCACTCGTATGTCGTGGCCTTGGACGCTGCACTGAGGGAATCGACTGTATCTCCGTCGGATTCAGGCAGTCAGGAGGAGCCAGACGCCGACCAAGACGCTGAGAGCGAGGCAGCAATAGAGCCACCTTTTGAGCTGCTGATTACGCAGCACGGAGACTCACTGAACCCGTCCTTCATCCGAGACCTGCCCGAGGACATGCGCTCCAAGCTGGAGCAGCACTGGGTCGAGGAGCGGGACTTCTACTGGCGTCTCAAGAACAGGAAGATCGCGCTCGCAATTTGCCACTCGGAGCCGGGGGCCTGGGAGCCCGCGCACTACATGACATCCAGGTGTCCACCGGAGAAGGCGCAGTACAAGGTCGGACGCACCATGTTCGAGACGGACCGAGTGCCCAACGGCTGGCCTGACAGGATGAACAAGATGGACGAGATCTGGGTGCCTACGAAGTTCCAGGAGAAGGTGTTTGTTGACGGCGGAGTGAGGCCCGAAGCCGTGAAGGTAGTGCCGGAAGTCGTGGATGTGGACTTCTTCGACCCGGACAAGGTGGAGCAAGTGTACGATCTGGCGAGTGAGACGGCGTTCGAGATGACGGACAAGACAACTGTGTACTTGTCCATTTTCAAGTGGGAAGAACGCAAGGCGTGGAAGGTGCTCCTCACGGCGTACTTTGAGGCGTTCTCAGTTGATGACGACGTGGTTCTAGTGTTGCTTACGAACGGCTATCACACTTCGTCGTCGTCGGCTGGGGATTTCCAAAACCTTATCGAGAAATTTGCGTCGGAAGCAGTGGAGAAGCCGCTGAGTGAACTGCCACACGTTCATGTGCTGCCGCCGCATATCCCCCAGGAGGCTATGCCATCGCTGTACAAGGCTGCTAATGCGTTTGTCCTCCCGTCGCGCGGAGAGGGATGGGGCCGGCCGCATGTTGAGGCCATGGCTATGGAGCGTCCTGTGATCGCTACGTTCTGGAGTGGCACTACTGAGTACATGACGGAGGAAAACTCGTACCCACTCAAGATTGATGGACTTATTGAGGTAAGCACATTGCTTTCATTTCTTGGCTTTTTGCTTTCATTTCGCTGCTGGAAGATGTCGCCTAACGGTATCTTCTTTCTTGAGCAGATCACTGAAGGCGCTTTCCGTGGCCACCTTTGGGCTGACCCCTCTGTCAAGCACCTCAAAGAGTTGTTGATTCGTGTGAAGGAGCATCCTGAGGTAAATGGCGTGAAGGCTCCAGTTGCAACATATAAATGCCGCAACTCACCTTATGCAATGTTTACTTTTCTCCATTACAGGAAGCGGTTGCTAAGGGCAAACAAGCACGGAAGGACATGGTGACCAAGTATTCACCTGAAATCATTGGAGAGATTGTCCTGGGTCACATTACTCGAATCCTGGAGCAAGTCGCGGCTAAAGAAGAGGCCGCTGAATCTGCTCAGGCGCATGAAGAGCTATAGAGTATTCATGAAAGACACTAACGAAATGGGAAGGGGTATCTTGTCGATGCCTTTTGCGTGTAACCTGATAATGCAGTCTACTTTTCCGCACCACAGTCCGCGTCGTATTCTTCTTGTGTGAGCCAAGTACGATGCAGCCATAAAGCTTTCGTAGGGGCAGATGGACCAGGCTGGACTTCACCTGCTAGTACCTGTTGCATTCGAGAAGGTGGCTGGGTGCCTTCACCAATCGGACGCAAAGTTCCAATAATCCGTCGTACCATGTGCCGGAGGAAGCCATTGGCAACGAGCTCAATGCAAACGAAGTGCACGGGCGATCCTTTTGCTTGCTCAATTTTCCGTTTCTTGTGGTCTCCCATTCCCACAGCCTTAGTGCCATCCGAGTTGTGAGTTTCTGCAGAGGCATTGCTTGGTAGTTCTTTGTACATATCTGCAGCATCAATGACCTCGCCACTTCCGCACACTCGCGGATCCAGCGAGAAGTTCACGTTCCTATCCACCATGGTCTCAGTATTTTTTCACACGCCCTTTGTTCAGGAGCACAAACGAAAGACTCACCGTCGAACAACAACCTTGGCCGAAATAATCGTTCGCAATGTAGTCAAATCCTCGAACTTCGGCTTCAACAGTCCCTGAGAAAACGGTCGGAAGTCGTGCGTCCCCTCCAAATATCTGCCACGAGCAACATCCAAAAGCCTGTGAGAAATGTATCGTGGTCGTCAATTCAGCTTTTCTTCTTCGACTCACTTGAGAGCGTCACGAATCCGCTGGATGTCAAGGCGTCTGCCGAGGAACCACGAGTACTTGCCCAGCTCCAAATCCGGACGGTGTCCTTGCTGCAGGTAGTAGATGTACTTCTTGTATCGCGATCGAATTCGCGCCGGACCCGTGGTGGGCACTGTCACACCAAGCACCACAATCCGACCACTCCCCAGACTGCCACAGCAAGACGACACCGGTCAATCCATCACCCTCAAACAGCACAATGACCAAAATATTCGGCAACTCACTTGGTATTGACGCGGTCCTTCAGCTCTTCCATGGACACCGGCAGCTCCGAGTCGAGTCGAATGAAGCCATATTGCTACAAATACAACACACGATTGCATACACCTTTAGTCCAAATATTGTCCTAAGGCCCCGACAATTGATGAATCGCATACATAGAGCGCATGAGTGCCTGCATCCGTGCGACTGACGCCCGTGACGTTAACTCGCTGCGGGGCCCCCAAAGTCTCCGTTACAGCCTTCTCCACCAGTTCCTGCACACTGTCATGGCCTGAGCTGCTTTTCGCCTCCTGCTGCTGCCGTTGCCACCCTACGAAGCCCGTGCCGTAGTAGGCGATGTGGAGGCAATAGCGCCAGCTTGTGGGCGTCGTGGCAGACGCACCCTCCGAGTCGACGGTGGTCTCAGACTGAGACATAATTGAGGGTCTCAGTTACGACGAACACCAATCAACCACAAAAGTTGGGGGCCTACTTTGTTCAAGTCAAATTGTATTAAAGTGTCCAAACATGGTTGATTTCGGTAAGAAACTGTGAAAGCTGATTGATGCTCATGGTACTGTATTGTACTCCGCAGAAGTCCTGACACCAGGGTTTACCACGAAATAGAAGGTGCTTAGCCTCGGAAAACCCATAGCGATAGTAAGATATATATGGTTTTCGCGCCCGCTGAGTCCGAAAATGAGGTCAGTTTTTGCTAATTCGCAGCCGGTTTTGCGCTACGGGCTTTCAAAAACGCCGACTCCGAAGCTATCAAAAGTAGGTGAAAAGGGTTGGCCTCGTTTTGTAGAAATTGAGGCTTTTCATTGGTTGATGAAAAGAATCATGTGGCTTGCACGAGAAAGCCGCAATGCGATTGTCTTTTGCGTGTCGCGACAATTCAACAAATCAGTAATAAGCTTCCATGATAATTATGTATTTATGAAGGTATCCGTATGTTGTTCGGTACCGGATATGTAAAATGATCACGAAATAAATTAATTGATGAAGGTCATTGGCATGTAACAGTTAAATATCAAATCAGCAAAATTCACCTTCAAGTCGGTCACCTAGGTCGCGCTGTAGAGCTTAATACGGCGTGCAGCGGCCTCAATAGAACTGCCAAGGCAATTAGCAACAAGTTTCCTCGTGCGCTTTTCGTCGAACAAGCATTGTTCTATCTGAAAAACGAAAAAACGATAGCTCTCACCATCATTTTTTTCTCTGCGCTAATGCACTCGTCTTGCTAGATTTCCTTTTTTGAAAACCGAGAAATAGATTGCAAAGGACCTGAAATTGGGCTGAGTTTGATAGACGCTGGGCTCTCGATTGAGGGTTCAAACGTGTTTGTATTTACAATATTGACGACGCTACAGGGTTAAAAGTGACCTGTTAAAAAAACCAGTGTCACGACTTCTGCGGAGCACAATAGAGGATCTTGGAATTGCTATTTAACGTTACTAGAATTTCTAGAGCAAAACCTTTTTTCGAACCAGCCGCCAAATGACCAAGGAAGAAACCTCTTTTGTTGCACTGGTGGAGCAGCGCTGGGGGTTCCTGCTGAGCGTAGAGGCAGCATGCCTGTCTAATAGAGAAAAACTGAATAAGAGAATCTTGTCATTGATGATGTGTATTTATCATTATCAAGTACGAGAGAACATTCAGAACAGATCACAGATGGAGATGGAGATCTGGCTACATAGTGCGATGACGACAGCAGGCAAAGGAATCGATGCCGCTCGGACGCAGTCCGAGGCGTGCTCACTTCCGCTTTTGCCTCAGACTGAGCCCATCGTCTAGAGTACGGCAATTTAGGAATAATAGCTTAATACACGTCGTTGTCTATCTACTGTATTGTGCCATTTAACATTTCAAGTGTAAATGAGTAAAAGCTTGCTCAGCGAACAAGCTTTTGCTCATTTACACTTGAAATGTTAAATGCGACAGCGTGGTCGACAAGCTGTCATTTTACGGGAACAAAAACCTGTTCGCGGCGTACAAGGAAAAGCTTAAGGCCCATCTGGTCGCGATGAGCGATGCGCTAGTCGTGACCGAGCTACGAGGATGCGCTTGTGCGAGATCCAGTCCTAGAGGAACCACGGCCAGGCGCTTCGGCCCAAGACCGAGAGTATTTCGCGCTGCAAGTTGCTTTTCTCAATAAGCAGCTGTCGCATATCAAGAATCTCTTCAACCTAACCCTTATATCGGGTTTTGGGGACGGCGAGTTGATGCACAAATCCGTGCACAAGATTTGGCGGGCGATTGAGCAGCTATATGGACTTAACACCGTGTCAGGGTTATGGAGTTGGTGGGAAAGTTTGAGGAGATTGATGTCTCTGACTTCAAGAGCGTTTCCCATCTCTTTCGGCAGCTTAAGGCTGCGAGAGACCAAGTGAACCGGAACAACGCCGAAGCGTTGAAAATTGGCCTGATCTCGCAACATATGATGCTGATCAAAGTGCTGTCAATTCTTCCGGGACATCTGTGGGGATCGGCGGTCGTGTTTACGCCGGAAGAGTTCACGTTGGAAAAGATTGAGTCCAAACTCTGCGCAATGTTTGGGAACAAGAGCAAGGCGCAAATCAAGGGTTTGACGAAAATGGCTTCGGTGAACCATGTGGATGCCAAGGCCCTCAAGGCTTCTAAGCCAAGAGGTTCGGCCCTCGATAAAAGGAAGGCCTCATCCGAGCCGGTCGTGCCGCAAAACATCAACCCAGGCATGCCGTGCTTCTACTGCGCTGGAGCGCACAACGACATCAGCGGTGGGCCCCATCTCAAGAACCAGTGTGAGAAGCGCAAGCGTGACGTTGAGCTGAAAGGCTTCCGGCGCAACATCTGGTCGTACCTTCGTCCCCTTAAGAAGGCGCGGAACGACACAGAACCGACACAGAAGATGACGGGCTAGGGGAAGATCAAGGCGCAAGCCGAGGGAAAGAAGAAAAAGGTTGTGTCAACGGATGACTGTCTGCCCAAGGACGTGTCAGTCGATGCGTGCAACGCCGTGCAGTCGACGGTAGCTGCAAGTCCAACTCCTTCGATCAGCCCTCCAAACGGAATCCAGTTCCCCCCAACACCGGGACAAGATCTGGTTTTCTTTAACGCGGGAGAGACGGATGATCCAATGGGATCCGTGCTCGACATTGGCGTCAACGGTGGACGCGTCAACGAATCGGAAGCCGATGACGCGCCGATGTCACCGGGCGAACAGCCGATTGCTGGGGAAATCAGTCTTCAGAAGATACGCCTGGAAGAAAGGTACGGTCGTTGTATCCTTGTTTGCTTGATGGGGGATCATGTCTAACCAATAACTCGTGGGTGCTGGACTCAAGCTGTGGATTCGGCCTAACCGGCGAGGTATCGACGTTCGTCGACATGCGACCCGACACTGGATACATGTTTACGTTTGCACAAGGGTCTAAGCATTCAAATACACACATTGGCACAGTGAAATTGTATTTGCATGGTCCGAAAGAAATTCGACCGTTTCTTTTTGAGAATATTGCACTTGTTCCAAACTGAAAGTCAAATATTCTTAGTGAATATTGGCTACAGAGAAGTGGGTATGAAATAATTGGATCACCAACTGGTGAATTCAAATTCGTCTGTTTGGACAACGAGTTAGCATTTGTGGCTCGAGCAAATAATGGCGTATACTATGTACAACACAAAACTGTCAAAGAGCGACAAGTGTTGTGCAATGCGGTCAAAGCACAGCCATGTAAGCCTTTAGTACCACGAAGACTTGAGAATCTAGAAAGCACATTGCAGGAGTGGCGCGTAAAACTTGGCCATCTCAATAAAGACAAAGTAATAACAATGTTGAGCCAAAACATAGTAGCTGGAATGCCCACGCTACCAGCATCATAGTTACGAAAGATACCGTTCTTTTGCACTACATGTGCAGAAATGAAGAAGCGGAGGATGTCTTATCGCAATTCAAAAGGGTCAAGAGACACACAGCCCATCAGTACCATTCACATGGACACAAATGGACCCATGAAATCATGGGAGTGTATGGGACTATAGGTACGATTCAGTACTTCCTGATTATTATTGACGACCACACGTCGTGGCGTTGGACAATTGTTCTACGCAGTAAAAAGGAGGTATTTGAGACGGTCAAAGAGTTGCTCCTACAACTGGAACGTGATGAAAAGTTCACAATCCGAAGAATTCGGTCCGATGGAGGCACCGAATTTGTAAATGCAGCATTTAAACACTTACGTAAAGAAAAAGGTATTGTCTTTCAGACATCTCATCGGTACAGTCCTGAAGGAAATGGAGCTGCAGAGCGAGACTATCAGAGTAAACTTGACAGAGTACGATGTGCGTTAAAAGACACTGATATGATGGTGGCCTGAAGCTCTCATGTACATGACCTACGTACAGAATCGTACACACATGAGCCGTTTGGGAAACAAGACACCATACGAAAAGGTTTATGGGACGCCACCAAACACGAATAAACTGCCGGTTCGGGGATCCGTGTGCTTTGCACATGTTCCAGCAGCTCTTCGAAAGGACAAGAAGTTATCCGCAAGAGCCATTAAATGCCGGTTTCTCGAAATATCAGAGGATACGAAAGGGTACAGACTATTGGATGTCTATAACACCAGGCACATTATCTCAAGAGATGTGCTGTTTGACACCACTAATATAACCAATCTAGTCCAGCGGGCATTTGGAAAGAATGAGCCTACTCCCACAACCGAATTTGCCGCCGGAGAAATACCCGCAGCAAAAGGAGCGAAATCAACTGCTGACGATATTATCGAAGTAGTGGGAGTTGAGTCACCTGCAAGTCGGACTACTGAAGCAGTGGGAGTTGAATCACCTACTAGACAGACTACCGAAGCAGTGGGAGCTAAAGCACCTACAGCGGAGTCTACTAACCGAGCGGGAGATAGTCGTAAACGCAGACGTACGGGAATTGTGGAGGTGCAACCTCGCTCTGAACCACGCCCACGTCGTGAAACATAGAAACCAAAGAGATATCAGGACTATCAGTGTTTCCAAGCAATGCTAAATATGAACATTGCAATTGATATACTCGAGCACAAAGTGCCAACACCACGAACACTTAAAGAAACCTTGATAGGACCTCATAGTGAGCAATGGAAAATGCTCTAGAATTAGAGTACGACTCCTTGATAGAAAATGGAACATGGAGGCTTGTACCTCTGCCACCTATACGAAAAGCTTTGCCAAGCCATTGGGTACTAGTAGTAAAGTATAACGCCGACGGTACTGTCGAGCGATTCAAAGCACGGCTCATTGCACAAGGTAACCACCAAGCATTTGGGGTTGGCTGTGATGAGGCAAACGCACCAGTGGCACGGTTTGAGTCGCTCCGTTTAGTACTAGCCATTGGGACCATACTGGACTGTCATATCCATCAAATGGATGTCCATACAGCGTTCCTGAACGGTACCATGGAAGGAGAACAAAATATTTACATGAGGCAACCTCATGGGTTTAGAAAGCGAGGCCAAGAGCATCTGGTCTGTGAACTTCAGAAGAGCATATATGGCCTTAACAAGCCCCACGCATCTGGTATCGAGTCCTCCATACGTTTTTGGTGTCGATGGGTTTTGAACGCTGCCACAAAGAATTTTGTATCTACGTGCAAAAAGTGGGAGATGAATGGCTCATAGTCGTGGTATATGTTGACGACCTAACCATAATGTCGCGTGACATTAACCTCGTCAACAGGCTAAAAGCTGAACTTTCAAAACGTTTCAAAATGAAGGATCTGGGTGACATTCACTATATCCTTAAAATGGAGGTGCAGCGCAATAGAGACCAGCATGTGATGACGTTCTCACAGCGCAAATACATTGCTGAACTGATCACTAAGTATAACATGGTCAACAGCTCACCGGTGATGACACCACAAGTACCTGGCCTCACACTAGAGCCAGAGACGAAGTTAAGTGCAGAACAAATTGCTGCGCAGCCTTTTGATTACAGAGGTATAGTTGGATCACTCCAATATTTAGTCCGAGGGACACGTCCGGACATTGCGAATGCGGTTAGAGAGCTGAGTAAATGTTTATCATGCTACAATCGCACACACTGGGATGCTGCAAGGCGTGTACTCAAATACTTGAAAGGGACGTCGACGTACCGTCTATGGCTCGATGGCAAAACGAGTGCCGTGACTTACGAAGTGTACACCTACGCGAGCTTCGCGTGTCAATCAAAAGAACGCAAATCAGTTACCGGGTATGTGATTAAGATGACCTGTGCCAGTGTCTCATGGTGCAATAGCAAACAGGGAAGTGTATCACTCTCTACTGCTGAAGCAGAACTCATTGCACTAAGTGAAGGAGCTAAAGAAAGTGAGTGGTTATGGCATCTGCTAGGCGAAATGGGATTTCCGCAAAAGGTACAAGTGCAAGTATGGTGTGATAGCAACGCAGCCATCAGTATTATGAAGAACCAAGGGAATCATAAAACCAACAAACTCATTGAGATATGTTTTCTATTTACAAGGGATCTCGTTGAAATCGGACGCCTCAAAATAGAATACTGTGCTACAACAGAGATGACGGCAGATATTCTCACAAAGGCTCAGCCAACAAAACAATTCATAAAACTAAGAGAGAAACTAGGAGTTCAAGATCTGCAGTTGTTCCCTAGTACTTAGTGGCAGTGTTGAGCGTAGAGGCAGCATGCCTGTCTAATAGAGAAAAACTGAATAAGAGAATCCTGTCATTGATGATGTGTATTTATCATTATCAAGTACGAGAGAACATTCAGAACAGATCACAGATGGAGATGGAGATCTGGCTACATAGTGCGATGACGACAGCAGGCAAAGGAATCGATGCCGCCCGGACGCAGTCCGAGGCGTGCTCACTTCCGCTTTTGCCTCAGACTGAGCCCATCGTCTAGAGTTCGGCAATTTAGGAATAAGAGCTTAATACACGTAGTTATCTATCTACTGTGTTGTGCCATTTAACAGTTCCTATCCTCGTGGTGGAAGGTGCTGAAGCCCTGCATCCACTACTACGAGCACTATACTGTAACACCGACGAGTGCGTATGGCAACTTTCTCAAATCCTTCTCGAATTCACGAAAACGCCAAAGCAAAGAAGAAGTGACTTTTCGAAAACATTTCCAAGAGGTTCAAGAGGCTGTGGCGTTTCTAGTAGCAATCGAGCATGCTGACTACGACGCTTACGATCACATACCTACTTACTGAACCCTGTGGAATCTACCGAGGGAGGTACGGAGAAGAACTCAGCGAAATGTGCATAGCGGTGAAGTTCATGCTAGATTTGGATGAAGACGGACATGATATCCACTCCGACGCTGCTGGTGCTACGGAGTACGATCTTGCCCGCTTATGTGGAACTGACCAACATGAATGTCCTAGTGAGGGATATTTGACTGCGTTGAGCCGGATCGCTGATCTTGACGAAAAAATGAAATCAGCAAAGACCAGAGTGGATATAAAAATCCCCGTGAAGCTGGATTTTCGCGAGAACTTCACGGACTTGCTACCGATTGGCAGGACGCCTAATTACGCTATGGCATTGAGAGACATCGCTAATGCTGAGAAGGATATCGATGCACAGTGGGAGACGTACCATCGCAGTACAGTGGATGTTGAGCTGGTCACAGGAGCACTTCGTTGCACTTAACTCTAGATTTAGCGAAGGCGCTAGAGCACCTGATCGCGAGTAAGGTTCGGTTCTCTTTTCTAGACCTACCTGTGTCTATCCAGCACATTAGAGTGAGCTCGAGGCGAGAAAAGCTCTTGGGCAGCTCTTCAGACGTGTGCTTGACAGCATCAAGATGACGCTCACATTGGCTACTACTTCGATGCTGGCGCAGCTAATCGAATGAGGATTCAAGATTCTTTTTAACTTGCAGACATTTGCATGGTTTGCGAAGCGATGATGCCACCCCGTGACTTCGAAGCGATGTGTTCGGCGATGGTGGTAAACCAGGCGACGCAGAAACTCTTACTTGATTTGGAGATGGACACTTTGGATCGGCCCACCCGTGAACACTGACGGAAGTGGCTCGCTTATGCCCTGTTCTCGAAGCGGGCTCGAGCCTGGTCCTCAGTCAAAACTCTTACCCTTAAGGCAAGGTGCCAGTTTATTAGAGAAATCCGACAGCACTTTTCTCAACGGTTGCAGGGGCCTTCAGACACGGCCGTTTATTAAGTATGCACATGAAAAGATAGAGGGAGAGCTCGACTATTTTGAGACATGTTCTGCTGCCACAGAACTACAAGCAGTAGGGTGCTAGCCTCGATACAACATCGACATCAGAATCTGGCGGCGTGCCAGTTTAGTAGATTTGTTATCTTGGAAAATGTATTGGTTGGGAGAGCAATTGCGCCGTACCGAGGAATTTCTATTATATCCGATTTATCCACGCTGATTCGACATCGATCAAGAATGGCAGGGAACCGTATTTAGAAGGACAAAGGTATTAATTAGAGTACCGGCCACTGCTGCCTGGTTGGTAAGTCGCCTGTCGTTGATGCGGCAGATCGAAGGTTCAAATCCGTCCGTGGTCATGTGGAAAGTGAAATTGCCATCTCGGTAAGTCTGGGTGCCGGGGTTCCAAGCGCTGTAGGTACCTGCAGTACGTCCCCCCTACATCCGTCTGCCTACAATTTACACTACTGCTTCCTCCAGGATGTCCGCTTGTGCAGCACGATGCTGCAGTCGTTTTTCTCCCGCCGAAGGCAAACTCTTGCGCGATTGCTTCGAGTGTTGCTTGGATGTCTTCGCTGTTGGTCCACGCTTTCGTGCTGTCTTCGCATGCTCTGCATCTTCCAGTTGCTTCAGCATCTCTTGAGTCAGCAACTGCCCCACCACTGTCGCCGTTTTGCGTCCGAGCCTTGTCTTCTCGCGTGGAACCGGCAGCACTAGGAGATCACTCTGCACTGTTTCCTTCACCCTCAGCCACTCCGCTATCTTCACGTCCTTTGGTGTCCCATTCCGCTCGCAGTTGTTTAGACGGTCGGTCATTCGGGGCAGCGAAGGTGGGAACAGACCACAAGCGCGGAACCCAGATGCAACATCGGTCGAGAAGTTGCACGCTCGCCAGGCCACACCAGCCAGATCTAACGCCATGGCCTTCGAGAGCGAGACGGCAGCCCCGTCACCAGCGAAGCTGTTCAGTAGAGCGCGTAGTTTCGCCTTGAACGAGCCAAACACCGCAACATCAAGAGGCTGGAAAGGTGAGTACCGTTAGCTGGTAGGCAAACTAGGCGCACCTGCACGTCGTGCGCAGCTTGTACTATTGGTAGGCTGTAGTGCGAACTGCACCTGTCCATCACCAGGACCAGCGGTCGGCGAATTGGTGACGGCACCGAATTGGCGAAAACCCGAACCCATGTTTCGAGCAGAGTGAACTTCATAAAGCCGGACTCGGTTGTCGTGATGGCGGCACCGGGGACACTGCATGTGTCGAGTACGTCAAGCCGAACCGTCTTGCCTGGAACGATGAACACTGGTGGCACGACAAATCCGTTGCACTTCCACAGGCGACGATCGTAAAGTGGAAGTTGGTGGAGATTTCGGTCGTCCAGGCATTCTTGGACCCCCGGACCGCGACGACCTTCTTGCTTTTCTTGCGCATCTCGAATGCCGTCTCGTCGATGTTGAGCACACGGTTGCTGCACAAAGCCTCTTCGACAGTGAGCTTGGCCAACGTACCGAATAGCGCCCACGCATCTTCATAGGTCACGTTGTTGCGTACACGCGATAGAGTTTGAGCAGCACGCATTGTTAGCAATGGGTAGCGCGACAGAAATCGCCGGTACCAATCGCTCCCTACGCTACAGTCAAACATCAACTCGCTCATTGCACATGCCTTTGCGATTATCTCTTGACGCACCACTGGCACTCCCGTCTGCTGCCGGGCAACAGCCCACTCAAATAAACTTTGCTCAGCCTCTGTAGGCAAGGGCGGAGCTGGGCCATGGCGCCGAGGCTGCCGATCCTCACCATCTTTTACAGCTTTGACCCACTTGCATAGCGTGCTGTAGGGGATCTTCGTGCGTTCAGCGACTGCCACTTTCGGCTCGCCTGACAGAGCACACTGAATAGCATACTCCATCTCTTCGTCGCTGTAGTTTCTTCGGGTTCCCGCCATTTTTGCTATCGGCTGAACTGGAAATGAGCTCAGACTAAGCCAATTCATGCAGGTTGTTTGGTAAGCAACATCCAGTAGTTTTTTAACCAATCGTCGTGTCCTCGAAGTTTGAATTGGTCATTATTAGATTCTACTAAACTGATCAACTCTACTAAACTGGCCACTTGCCTTACGAATATAATTCGATTGAATGCTGCCGATGTACAGGCATTCAACTCAATCCTGACGTCTGAACTCCCAGAAGAGACGCTTTTTGGTACCGCTCGAGGTCGAATGGATGAGAAAGATGCAACATCAAGAAGTGGCGCGCCAATCAGATGGGAATTTGATGGAGAAGGTCATCCTATCTTGGATTCACGCTATCTCACGTTGGAAGATGCAATACCGTTGGTACGAACGTTTAGCGACGACGGAAAAAGTCCCTGGATTTGGGCGTTGTCAAGTTCAACGCACGAACTTGGATTTTCAAGAGCGTTATGACACCAAAAGATCCCCTAATTTACAGGAGCTAATTCTCGTCAGACAATTGGTTGATGTTCAGCTCGACTTCAGCGAATACCGTGCAATGAACACGCCAATACCTAACCTGACGTTTGATTGGGACGACGTCACTGAATTTGCCAACCACCTACGTGACCCCAGCAACCCACTCACAAGATGTGCGCACCGCCTTCGGGTTTCTCTGCTCACCCGTTGGGTTCCTACTACGAAGTACTGAAAACCTCAAATCTGGAAACACCCCAAACTTTGAATTCTATGTGAATGCGATCACCAATATGCTTGAGGTGAACGAGAGGCTGGAATATCTTGATGTGATGTCACCTTATTACAACTTTGTCAAGGACTTCAAAAAGTTTCACCTGACACCGATTCATCGACAGCGCAAACCTCTCCCAAGGAAGTGGAAGCTGACATTCCTAAGTGTACTTGCATCAAGAACGCCGTCATCAGAGACAAACAAGAAGAGAAAGGTAAAGGAGCC
Source organism: Phytophthora europaea (assembly GCA_030463285.1). Taxonomy (NCBI): domain Eukaryota; phylum Oomycota; class Peronosporomycetes; order Peronosporales; family Peronosporaceae; genus Phytophthora; species Phytophthora europaea. Next base: position 4,652 of record JAHQIV010000074.1, on the reverse strand, counting down.
CGAAGCTTCTTTTGAAGAAATCGATTATCATGTGGTGGTGAAGATCTTTTCATTTGCGGCACTTCGAGAAGTTTTCTTCGAGGTGCGCAGCGCACCGTGCAACAAGCTCAGCAAGCCCCCCCCCCCACCCAATGAACGCTACAAGAGTAAGACAACTACGGTGTATAAATGGGTGAAGGATTTGTTCTTGACGGCGGCGCATCTTCGTGTTTAGCGAGTTCTTTCCTAAATGTCTATTCATCAAACAAATTAAGTCAACGCCGTGTTGGAAGCAAACACGGCGACAGAGACTCGTGAGCGCATGATATTCAAAACTACTCCCCACAACGTACCCATTCAAATAACCTGCTAATAAAACCCACGCTCGACCGAATGGCCTTCGGAGAGCATGTGCGCGATAACCCCGTTGCCATGCCGTACCGCCAAGTCTAATGCTGTTGTGCCTTCCTAGTGCGGAGGTTGTGAAGAATTATAAAAGGAGGGTTTATAGGCATCAATTAGCATTGGCGTCCGCACCGAATTGACGAAGGTCTTGTCAGCTCCATGGCGCACTAGTATCCGCGCAACGTTGTCATGGCCCCAGAATGCCGCTTCATGCAGTGCGCTGAAGCCATCGGACTAAACAAGATGTTCCAAACAAAAAAGTAGGAAAGCGATCCATACACGGTACACTGACGTAGCGGATGGAACCATCACTTTGGCGTACGTCACGTTGGTTCACGTCGGCTCCTTCTTGCAGCAAGAATGCCACGCACTCATCTTGACCCTTTTTCGCTGCCACTTGTAGAGCTGCATATCCTTCTTTCTACTCAGCACAGAGCACACAATGATACAAAGATCCACTTCACTTATGTAGCTTAGGTTATCAATCGATACAGTCACGTACATCGGTGTCGTTGACCCGTGCGCCCTGCTCAAGTAGAGACGCCAACTCCTTCACATTGCCATCACCAGCAGCCTCTGCAAATACTCCTCACGCCACGTCAAATCAGACTGGGTTGGCGATCATCCTTAAAGGATCTGTACCTGTGAAGAGGTCCTCGATCTTCACCAGGAGACTCATGTCGCCCAACAAGTCTGAGACTGTGTAGCCCCACAGACCCGCCATTTCGGGAAAAGACGTCAAAGGCAAAGATCCGCGTCCACGGAAGGCACTTGAGCTAGACGTCGTCGCCATGAGTGTAATTGACCCCGTCTTCTTCGACAAGAAGTTTAGCGTGCCTCGCTATATGCTGCGGTACGTGGTCGGAGCTGCGACCGACGAGCTGCGTGACCAGCAGCTTCAAAAGGTGCGCAAGTTCCGAGCCATGGCGGACGAGCAAATCGACGGCGTCATCGACCAAAGCTTCGTCAACTTCAACACGAGTCTCGCTCGCTTCACCGCCATCTCAAACCAATTGCAAGGTCGGTAGTCGGTGAGTCGGCTGTGTTCCTCGAACTTTTCACTTTTAACAACACATATCTTGCTGTGGTTTACTCATCCAGAAACGCGAGACAAAGTGCAGGAAGTTCGCAAGCGAGCTGCCGATGGACGGACCATTCTGGGCTCCAAGACGAAAAACTTGCGTGAGTTGCTGCTCCAGAAGTACGAGGCCAAGAAAGTGATCGACATCATCAATGACATTGAGTGCATTGAGGCTGCGCCGGCCAAGATTGAGGCGTTACTGAATCAGCGCAAGTTTCTTGAAGCCGTCGATGCGTTTGCAAGTGCGTTGGATTTAGTTTTCAGCGAGCAACTCATGGCTTTCCACGCCACGACGGGGCTGCGCAACGACTTGATGGAGTGCAAACAAACAATTGAAGACAGATTGGTGCAGGAACTACAGAGAACGATTTATCTCAAAGGCGCGTTCGCCAACATCGCTTCGCGAACCAACCAGTATTCGCTAGCAGCTATTGAGAATGAACTCAGCAGCGGCGCGAGCTTCGACCAGGTATTTGAGAGACTGATACTGCAGGCTTCCATTTCCAAAGGAGATGCCGCTGATCAGAACCGGGCTAGCATTGTCGGTGTTCCTATCGCTCCTCTGCCATCAAATAACGTGCTTCAGACTGCAGTCAGCGCTGTCAAGAAGTGAGTGGCGGCAAAGTTCAAAGCTGCATTGCAGAAGAATCTGACCATTATTCTGACGTTGTACCTGTCTGCAGGCTCCACCGTGAACGAGAAGCGATTGGCACCATCAAAAGCTCTATCGAGGAAGAGCTGGATGCAGTGGTTGCGGAACTTTCGCGTCTCTGTAGAGGTATCTTCAACTCCAGCAGCAGTACATCGTTTGCCAACGCGTTCACAGAGGCTACTTTCGGCACCCACGATCACTCAAACGAGTTTGGCACGTTCCTGCGCCTGCTCTTCACCGTACTTCGTCGTGTTGCTCAGCGCCACTGCCTCGTCGCTGTATACTTCGAATCCGACGGCGATAACTGGGACTACGGCATGTTCGAGGTTATAACCAAGATTTCTTGTGTACTTGAGGTACGTTTTGTTGCCTGGATTAATTCCTGGAGATGCTTGAGCTAAGTTCATATTGCGCAGCGTGTGCTAGTAGAATATCTCGATGGTGCAACATCGCCTCAGCCCGCGGCACTCAATCCAGAGCTTTCGTCTGCTTCCAATAGCGGCGAGTTGTTCAAATTGAGTCGGAACAAGCCACTGACAAAGAATCAGCCGGGTGAAAGCAACCAGCTAACTGCAAAACGTCGCCGCCTTGTGTGCGAACCGAGCGTGTTTCACTTGCCCGACGTTTACGAGGACTTGGAACGCATCGGCAAAGATTTCCAACAGCTTTTCCGGCTGAGTAGCTCCCGTTCTGAAGTGGCCTCGCCCACATCATCCTTGTCGGGTTTCGCATCATTTCTCAGCACCTTCATCACGCAGAAGTGGGTTCCTAAGGTCAAGGCGAAGGCGCAGCAGTTTCTAGCGCTTAAAGGACGAGGTCAAACGACTATATGCCGGCTGCCCATTCCCTCCGACACAAGCTATCAACCGCCTAGCATCGACAGTTTGCTCCACGTAATTGAAAATCTCCGCGAGATGATGGTCAAGATGCCGACGCATGCTTCTGACTTGGCCAGCGTATTGGAAGCCTCTGTCTTGAGCTGGCTGGAGGAATGTGCAGTGATTGTGCGGGATATTCGAGAGCAAACGCTCAATCACCAACAACTGCAGACCAAGAATGTCACCTACGCCGACCTGGCAGCGATTTTCCACGAGTACGAAGGCTATCAGCGAGCAAAGCAAGGAAGTCCAATTCCGTATCACCATTCCAAGGTGCAGCCGACCGGATCAATGAGTAATGGTGCAGGCACTCGAATCAGTGCCGAGGAGGTCATAGCGGCAAGGGAACTTGACCTCGAGAGCGAACTCTACGATCCGGATGCATGGATTCACGGAGCAAATGGTCTGCTCATGGATAACGCGCGGATCGGCATGCTCGGCTACGCTAACAGCGCTTGCGACCTCATCGCTCTGTATCTCCAACGTGTCGCCGGAGGTTCCGAAGGGAAGTCCAACAATGGTCCAGTCTCTCCTGTTACTTCGCCAGCCCTCACCATGGCGCTTCAAGCAGCGAGCTGGCAATGCAGCGCACTAGCTGATGAGTGTCTTCTTTTCCTGCGCCGCGAGGTGAGGCTGCATTGCTGCTACTACCTCACGCAGCTCGTCTCGCAACGATTTGACATGGAAGAAGGCCAAACGACGATGGCTCAGGACAGCGTCCTCACGCTCAACCTCAATCTCTCTTCGATCGAAAACGCGCTCCAGCCGTACCTGGCGAGCGACAAGATGACGCTTGTTTACAATGGTGTGGACGCACTGCTATCACGGCTACTGATAGGCAACCTAGCCCAGATGATTGACTGCACATTTACTCGCGGAGGTGTCCAGCAAATGCTGCTCAACATCAGTGCTCTGCGTCAAGGACTCACGGGAACGCTCTATTCGTACCCGCGCGATGGTTTGTCATTGTCTTCATCGGCTTCGATGCCTTCGTCCTGCTCGTCCGCCTCACGATTGGAGCACGCCAAGCGGTACTACCAGCTACTCAACTTGTCCGAGACGCAACTGGAGATGTTCCTGTTGGCAAACCGCGGCGCGTACATGCATGAAGCATTTCGGGCGCTCTGGCACGTCGATGCCCCTCATCGCCCTCTCGCGAAAGGTAGTGTCAACAAGCTCGACAGCTTGCTACGGTAGAGCGACGATTAGTCCTGATAGCTGCAGGATCAACTAGATCGCCGTATCCACCCCAATAAAAGCAGTGCATATGATCATGCACTTGGCTTCTCCTTCTGCTGGCGTTTGAAAATCTCTTCATCGCTGAAAAAAAGAGTCCGGGTCTTGTGCCTCCGTATGCGTAGCCGGTAGGTCAGTAATGGACGGGAACAACGCTCTACTAGCGCTGCTAGAAGGCCGCGCCGAGCGCGCTGTAGTAGCCACAGCAGCAGCTGTGGCTGGGTTGAACGCCTCTCTACTATTGAGAAAGTCCGGCAGCGGCGGAAGCGAGCGATGTGCTGGCGGGAGCACAATGGGCGTCCTCGGTGGCTGCTGCTGCTGTTGAGGCACCATGGGCAGTGCGGCCAGCGGCTTATTTGGCAGTGGCAAACTCACGGACGGCACAATGGGGGTCGGGTGCGGCGGTCTGGTCGCGGCCGCC
>JAHQIV010000073.1:0-38681 GCA_030463285.1 Phytophthora europaea | reverse complement strand
CGAGCGGCCGCTCGTGGCCTACCCAGTGTGGCAGCACCGCGAGCGCATCGTGCGTCTGCGCGTCGAGGGCATGCGCTGCATGACCAACTGTGGTCGTCAGGTGATCCGCGCGCTGGAGCAGATCCCGGGCGTGCTGCACATTCACGTGGACTCCAAGTCCAAGACGGCGGAAGTGGCTCTGGCCAAGGGCTGCACGGCCACAGAGGTGGATCTCATCAAGTACATCCGCGCGGCAAACCCGAGATTCAACGCATCCATTGCCAAGGATAGGAAGGGGCGCACGAGCTCCGTTCCGGGTGCGATCTTGCTGAATATCACAGGCATGAGCTGCGCCAAGAACTGCGCAGCGAAGATTCAGGCGGCACTGCAGATTGCCGAAGAAGTCATTGACGCCACTGTCGACTTCGGTAATAAGCGCGCGACAGTCATTCTGGAGCCTGAGAGTAAGGTGACGGAGGAAGACTTGATTCAGGTTGTTCGTGGCGCTGGAAAGAAGTTCGACGCAGCGCGCTACGATCTTTTCAGCAGTGACGGCGACTCGCGCGTGGTCTATCTCAAGATCGATGGCATGAGCTGCGCTAAGAACTGCGCTAGAAAGGTCCAGGACGTGCTGAATGGCGCGAAGGGGGTTATCAATGCCAAGGTGGACTTCGACACGAAGCGGGCTACGATTTTCATTGAGACTGGCAGCCACTTGACGGAAACCGAGCTGATTGATGCGGTGCGTTCAGCCGGCCAAAAGTTCACGGCGACAGTGATGACGCCTACCAGTGGACCACGCACAGTTCTTCTTGCGGTTGAAGGCATGACCTGTGCGAAAAACTGCGCGGGCAAAATTGAGAGAACCCTGAGTGCGATGCCGACGGTGGAGAGCGCGACTGTGGATTTTCCACTGAAGCGCGCTACAGTGCAGCTTGAAGCGGGCAGTTCGCTCACGGAGAATGATCTGATCGAAGTTGTCCGTGGTGCGGGTGCCAAATTTGATGCAGCAGTGTACGTTCCGTCCCTGATACCACGCACTGTATTGCTTGAAATTGAGGGCATGAGCTGCGCCAAGAATTGCGCACGCAAGGTTCAGGAAGCCCTCAGTGAGACAGAGGGCGTAGTCTCGGCGTCTGTTGACTTTGCATCAAAGAAGGCAACCGTTGAAGTGGATCCTGATGGACAATTCAACGATGAAGACTTGTTGCAAGTTGTTCGAAGCGCCGGCTCGAAGTTCCGTGCTCGTCTGATTAAACCGGCAATGCTGACAGCGCCAATAATTGTGGAGAAGAATGAAGCTGAACTACCAACCAAAGCAGAGGTAGCTTCTTCGACAACGTCCGATGATGTGGCGATCTCTATTGACTCGGACAAAACTGATATCGGAGAGGCGACGCTTCTAGTCGGCGGAATGACGTGCAACTCCTGCTCCAACTCGGTGGAAAACGCACTAAAGCAAACGGAAGGTGTCATATCTGCTGTCGTCAGCTTTGCAACGGAGAAAGCAACTGTTCGCTTTGATAAGGACGTTGTTGGTATCCGAACGCTTGTTGAAACAGTTGAAGATATCGGGTACGATGCCTCATACGTATCTGGGGCTGAGGCTCAAAGGGCTCTTGGAGACCAGCGTGCAAAGGAAATCACGCGGTATCGCATTGACTTCTTCGTCTCGATGCTTTTCACGTTCCCAATTCTTCTGATTATGATGGTGCTCGACAACATCGCAGCCGTTGAGCACGGCTTGGTGTCAGGAATTCTGCCAGGTATTTCATGGCAGACATTAATTGTGGCGATTCTAGCCACGCCAGTGCAGTTTTATCCTGCCCGCCGCTTTCACGTGGATGCTTGGAAGGGAATGAAGAACCGAATGCTCGGTATGTCATTTTTGGTGTCTATGGGCTCGAACGGTGCATACTTTTACGGCGTGTTCAGCATCATTCGTGCATTCTTGCTGAACGATTCAAGTGTCGCCAATCCGGACATGTTTATGACGTCGTCGATGCTGATTTCGTTTGTGATACTCGGCAAGTTCTTGGAATCGATTGCGAAGGGCAAAACGTCGGCAGCATTGAGCAAGTTGATGGAGTTGCAAGTTAAGTCGGCCACGCTGTTGGTTTTCAGCGCAGATGGAACAAGGATCCGGGAAGAACGAGTCGTACCAATCGAATTGGTACAGCGCGGAGACATTTTAAAGGTCGTTCGTGGGTCTTCAATCCCGGCTGATGGAGTCGTCGTGTACGGTGAAGGTCGGATTGACGAATCGATGCTGACAGGTGAATCCAAGACGATAAAAAAAGTGTGTGGTGATCGTGTTTTGGGGGCAACGGTTAATGTGGACGGTTTGTTCCATATGAAAGTTACGGGTGTGGATAATGATACTGCGCTCAGCCAGATCATTCGTCTCGTGGAGGATGCGCAGACATCAAAAGCGCCAATTCAAGCGTATGCAGACTACGTTGCTTCCATCTTTGTCCCAACAGTGCTGGTGCTGTCTTTCCTGACATTCTCGGCGTGGTACATTTTGTGCGCTTTTGAGGTCGTTCCTGAAAGCTGGGTCCCACACACAGACAGCAGATTCGTATTTGCTTTCAACTTCGGTATCGCCACGCTCGTGGTAGCTTGTCCGTGTGCATTGGGCTTGGCAACGCCTACGGCTGTTATGGTTGGAACGGGTGTCGGTGCTGAACACGGCGTATTGATTAAGGGAGGCGAGCCACTGCAGGCTGCACACAGTGTTAACACGATTTTGTTCGACAAGACGGGCACTCTAACTGTGGGGAAACCTGTGGTGACAGATGTAGTGGTGCTTAGTAAGAAGCTTAGCACTGAGGAGCTGATCATTCTTGCTGGTTCGGCTGAACTTGGCAGTGAACATCCGCTGAGCAAGGCGATCATCGAGTACGCGAAGTTTATCTCATCGTCTCTTGAGCAGCCGACGGGTTTCCGTGGAGTTTCTGGACGAGGTATTGCGTGTACGGTGGGTGAGCACAAGGTCATCATCGGCAACAGAGAATGGATGGCAGAAAATGGCCTGAAGCGTTTGACTAGCATTGTGCTACAGCAGGCCACGCTGACGTTCCAAAATGCCGGCAAGACGACTATTTACATGGGTGTCGACGATGAGCTGAGCGCAGTTTTTGGTGTTGCGGATGCTCCACGCAAGGAGTCTATCCGTACGCTGAAGAAGCTGAAGAAAATGGGGTTGGAGGTCTGGATGGTCACGGGTGACAACGCCCGAACGGCGTTCACCATTGCTGACCAGCTCGGTATCAGCCGTCGCAACGTTATGGCCGAGGTGGTTCCGTCCCAGAAGTCTTCGAAGGTCAAGCAGCTACAAAGCACCGGGCGCGTTGTAGCCATGGTGGGTGACGGTATCAACGACTCGCCTGCTCTGGCACAAGCGGATCTGGGTATCGCCATTGGTGGCGGCACTGAGATCGCCGTAGAGACTGCCGGCATGGTTCTCATGAAGGCGAACCTGTTCGATGTCATCACTGCGCTGGACTTGTCCCGGACAATCTTCAACCGCATCCGGCTGAACTATGTGTGGGCTCTTGGCTACAACTGTCTGCTGATTCCGCTGGCCGCGGGTGTGCTGTACCCGTTCGGCTTCAGCATTCCGCCTATGTTTGCGGGTGGCGCCATGGCTATCTCGTCCGTGTCGGTGGTCACGTCCTCGCTCTTGCTCCGATACTACACTCCTCCAGCTCTGCCCGAGGACTTCAGCGTGGACGACACCAAGTCGCTGCTTTTCAAGAAGCCGACGGTCACCACGCCGCTGCTCGCGTCCAGTACGTTGGAATAGGGTAGAGTAGAGAAAAACACACGAAAGTTCATGTTGCAGTGCACTTCAACTACGTTTTCGTAATATTCAATACAAATTTCGTATTAACTAAACGCAAAATTTTATATAATCGCCATCATTTCAATGGAGCACGAGGACGGAGCTGCTGTCGCTGCAGCGGAGCTGGAGCCGGTGGTGGCGACGGATTCTGCAGTGCAAGAGGCCGATGCGATGTCCAAAAGGCAGCTGAAAAAGCTGCGGCGCGCAGAGAGAGACCCCGTCGAGCGGCAGGCCAAGAAGCGCAAATCCAAGCGCGACGCCAAAAGCGCCAACCGCTTCCAGGCCGAGGCGCCCAAGTATTCTTTCGCCAATGGTGCGCCTAGAGCACTTTTGTTACTAGTACGTGTAAGGATAATGGTAGCTTGGGGCTGATGCGCTAGTTACGATTGCAGGCTATCGCATGGTGGAGCCATACGTGTACGAGTTCCGGACGTTTGCCAAGGCGAGGTGGTTCGACCGTGAACTGCTGGAGATTTTCACCAAGGAATTCGGCGCTAATTCGCCGGAGTATTATGTGAGTGGTGGCATTTTGGGATGGTAATTTCTGCTTGTTTGCGTTTGAAGGACTTATGTGTAGCTGATTCTTGCAGAAATTTGCCATTGCATCAGGACGCATCTCGGTGAACCACAAGGTCGTTCCTGCAAACACCGTGATCAAGAACGGAGACTTGATCATCCATACGGTGAGGCTGAGTGTTAATGCCAGCTCTTGCTGGTACACAATTGCTAATTGATTTGGTATTTGGACAGGCTCATCGCCACGAACCGCCTGTGTCGGGAGATGAGGTGTCGGTCGTGTACGAAGACAACGATTTGGTGCGTGTCTTGGTGGTTTGCAATGAAGGTACTTGTGCTGACCATGGTTTGCACCATTTAGATTGTAGTGTCAAAGCCACCTTCCATGCCCACCCATCCGTGTGGTGCGTATCGCCACAACTCGTTGCACTCTATCGTGCAGGCTAGCCGCCCTGATCTCCCGCAACTGAACATCGTTCATCGGCTCGATCGGCTCACGTCGGGTACGTTTATAGTATAGCTACCATTATACTATAATTCACTTTCTCACCATTTGATTTTTGGCTTGTCGCGGCTCTTTCAGGTGTCGTGCTCCTAGCGAAGAATGCTGCTAAGGCTAAGGCTCTATCGTCGATCATTGGTAAGGTTTTGAGTACGGTGATAGCAGCTTAGTGAAGATGTTGATTTTCTAACACGTATTTGTGCACTTCTGCCTATTATCAACCAGCGGATCGTCAGGCCTCCAAGATGTATCTTGCCCGTGCGCGCGGACAATTTCCGGATCTTCTTGATTCAGCAATCCAAGAGAAGCTAGTTAGCGAAGCAAAAGCGAATTGCCCTGCTAGTGAGATTTCATTCCCAAAGGGAGGCGGCGTCCTCATCAGCTGCCCGCTTCGCTGTCTTTCTGCTCGTGATGGCGTCTGGGAGTGTCATGAAGAAGGCAAGTCTTCGGAGACTTTAGTGCAACTGGTTCGCACGGACAAATGCACTAGCCTGATGGAATGCAAACCGATCACGGGTAGAACGCATCAGATTCGCCTGCATCTGCAGCTCATTGGGTTCCCCATTGCCAATGATCCGTGCTACGGAGGAGAGCTGCATTTTGGAGAAAACGCAGATCGGATGGAAGAGATTGCAGCTGCCAAACGTAGCAAAGCCGATCTTCCGCCGAAAGATCCAGTGGATTTCTCGACACCTCGCAAGGAGAGTGAGAGTGAAGAGGAATTTATGAAGCGGACTTGCACATGGTGCTATGTTGGTGAAGCTGAAGCTTTCAATGAGACGCAACTACACTGCTCAAAGATCTGGCTGCACGCACTAGAGTACAAGGTAATGTCAAGTCACCACCATTACGGTGATATAGTTGATACTAACTTGCACTTGTGTATGGTTCATAGCTTGATGGCCAGGTGTACAAAGTACCCGAACCAAGTTGGGCTGCTCCCTCGAGTGGGTACTAACTAAGGAAGGAAAGCTGTCGTATTCCAACTAGTTTCGGAAAGCGCTGTCAAGAAGCACTGTGTAATCGACGTAGCAGTTGTTAGTCGGGAAAAACGCATCAGCGAGCAGGTAGGAATCGTCGTCTGACAGTTGTGGGGCCACCGATAAGAGAGCATCCATGAATTCATCTTCGCAAAGTCGCCCACTTTTCTTGCTGTCTCGATCGCGTAGAGCTTTTCGTAGCTGGTATTTTCGTGCTCCGAAAACTCGCTGCAGCAAACTTGCAACTCGAGGGTCCGCTGGTTGATGCATAGTCTGTATATCTCCCGTTTTGCGAGCAGACTGCGGAGGAGTGTGTGCAGTATATGTGTTGCATTCCGAACGCTTCGTTGCTGTAGTACTCGACGACCCTGGTGGTAAGGCTTCGTCCCCTCCATTTGTAAAATTCAAACTAAAGGGAATGTCCTTCGAGTCGATAGCCTCTTTATGGTCGGAGGGTAGTTGGAAAACGTAGTCGCACAGGCGATGGATATCGATTCTCCCATTACTGGAGATAAATCGCGCTGTTAACACGTCCACCTCAGGCTTCGACAGATTCATGGATCGCTCCTCCAGAACGCGCAGCAGATCACTCACGGATAAAAGGCCGAAATTTGATCCAGCGTGGGACAGCAAGCGTCGCACTCTAGGAATTTTCATCAATTTGGAACCCATACTGCGTGCTGGGTCTCCACGCTCTTCGTGTGTTAACGGTTTGTTCACAAGTGCCGCGAGAATATCGCAGAAGTCGTCGTACGCGAAAAGTGGCTCCTGAACCTGGTTGTTGTCGGGATCGCTCGCAAACCTTCGGGATAGTGTTATAATTTGTTGTTCGTTCATGCTTGCTGTAAATCCTGCTCGACTCATGACAAATTTCATAGCTTCCATGGTCACCAGGTGTGACTTTTTTGCATCAAGTTGTCGCCATTCACCTCGCAAGTCCAACCGACGAAGCCCCTTCATCCACAACTTAGCTGCGAGTGCTAGTACCGCTGAGCTATCCGAAAAGCGGAAAATCTCCGGATGACTTTCGCAGAAACTTAACGTCTGCGAATCGGCTTCGATGAGCTCCAGTCGTTGATGAGGTGAAAACTCGAAGCGAAGCACAGCACCGACATACATGTCGGAAGCCTGGTAGTGCATCGAAACTGTTCCATCTCGTGCCCCAGTACTGTTTGCAAGCTTAGGATCCTTTCGAAACCGAGCGCGATCTAGGAAACGGCCACCTAGAACCCCTGAATTTCGCACGCGCGGCTCAAATACTGCAAGTGTTTCATCCTCCAAGAAATAGGTGACGACAAATTCTCGCTGAGCATTCATGTCACCGCGTGGAAGTCCCTGAAAGCGAGCACGAAAGCGCAACTGCTTTCTGTCCAGATCATCATCTCGGCAGAGCGGCGTCACAAAGTTTCGTCCACAATACCGGTCTCCTGGAATCGGAGCCACGAGACCTCCTTGCATGCAGCTGTTGTTGTTGTTGGCAGAATAGCCGCTGGAACCTCTGCCATTTGAAGCAAGAGCTGGTTGTGGTGGCTGCGCAGCCTGAAAGAGTTTCCACTTTGCAGCAGTTTGGGGTGTTTCAGGTGAAGGCGACTCAAACTTCTCTTGGGTCACACCGTGGGTCTCCAGATAATATTCGCGAGTGAATGCATCGCAGTCTTCGAGTAGCAACTGTCTGGAAAATACATTTATCCATTCACCGCATCGCAAGTCTCGATCCGTGATGAAGTAGCTTCCTTGATCATCGTCATTTTGCTGTCGACTACCTGTCCCGGGCTCTTTTGCCAGCTTTCTCCGCGAAAGCAAAACACCAAAATGACCTCGTCCACGTTCTCGATTGCTATCACGGGCTTCTACAATCTCCACAGTATCGTCGCACAAATAGTAGTGCAGCACAAAGTGTCGAGTTTCGGGATACAAGGGGTGATCATCGTGCCAGGACGCGTAGAATCGCAGAACCTTTTGGCTCAGGTCGTGGAATTTTCGTGTGGCTTCAGCCTTGCTGGCACCAAGTACACGGGTTCGTACGCGCAGTTGGTTTTTCAGCTCGTCGACCTCGTCCAATTTCGATCTTGATTCGTCCGGGTACATGCGTGGCGTTTCCAACGCCTCACCAAGCGCATCGATGTAGAAACTTCGGGTCGCAGCATCACAGTTGACGATGTGGAAGATTCGCCCGTACAAACGCAATTCACCGCCAATGCGAAAGTCTTCAGGCGAATAGAAGTCATTCAAGATATTTTCCCGAGGAAGCGAGTTGCTCTTGTTACTGCTCTTCCGAACGACAGTTCGTCGCATGAATTCTCCCTGTGGGATGCCACTGTTTGCAACCCGAGGCTCGGAGATTGATATGGATCGATCACTCAGGAAGAAGCACACGACGACGCGTCTGATCCTGTTCTCAGTTCGTCCATCGGCAAGTTCGACTGGCTCCGTGAAGTACGCGAAGAATCGCAGCACTAGGCGATCGTGCGTGATCCATGCGGGTTGCTTCGAGTCAACTCGGTACTTGGAGCTAGGCAGCTGAAGCCGATTCGGCTCAGGTTGTGGTGGCGCGACGTATGTGGCCTGAGTAGTTGTCGTCGGTCGCAGCTCCTGAGACTTTGTGGCGGTGGCAGCGGATACGACCGAGCGAAATGCTGTCGACGGCACTTTCTCGGCGGAGGTGAGTTTGCCCATCGACATTCGTTCCAGGAGCTGTCCTCGGCGGAAGTGCGGCTTGGCCATTTGTTCATAGTGAGAGGACCGCATGCCTGGTATCAGCGGCATGAAGGCCGGGAAGTTGTTATCGGTCATCGTCGTAAATGGTGAACGAACCAGGCTGGAAGAGCGTTCGAATGCCAGTGTTTCTCGAATGCAGTGGAAGTGACCATTACCATGGCTCGAGGCAAGATGAAACGCACTGCAACCGTCCCCAACGGATTCACAGCAAGTTGCTACCAAAGGATCAATAAGTGAAGACATGAATGGGATTGCAAATATATTGAGCCTTGAAGCGCTCGGCCAGCGTTGTCGAACTGTACAACCCGCTTGGCGGCAGCAACCAGACCGTCAAAAGAAAGAGAGAAACCGCAACGAGAATAAGTGTACTACTACCGCTAGCGTCGGTGGGCGGGGCACTCTACTCCGCAGTCTTGGATTTTTTCTTGTGCTTCTTCTTCTTCTTCTTGTCGGCGTCAGCAGCAGGTGCCTCCACCTCAGCCTCCTCAACCTTCTTGTTCTTCTTGTTCTTCTTGTCCTTCTTAGACTTCTTGGCGGGGGCCTCCTCCTTGACCTCCTCCATCTCAGCATCATCGTCCTCAGCAGGGCGCTTCTTCGACTTCTTGTCCTTCTTAGACTTCTTGTCGTCCTTAGCAGCTTCCTTCTTCAGCTCCTCTGACACCTCCAGCATCACGTCAGCGTTCTTACGGGGAGCAGCGCCGCTCTCGTAGAAAGCAAGACGCTCCTCAACCTGCTCGCGCATCTTGTCACCGTACTTGGTGGTGGGCTCGTCAATGAAGGAGTCAATACGCGACGCGATGGCGCACTTGTTGGCAAGGTAACGCGAGATACGACCCTTGTTCTTAGCAGCAGCGCGGCCGATGAAGGTCGAGTGGAACAGCAGACCGTACTTGGGGGTGTTGCCACGGGTCTTGAGGGCACGGAAAAGAGCCTTCTCGGCACCAAGAATCTGCACAGTCGAGGCCGGGCACTTGGCCAGGTTGGTCAGCGAACCAGCGTGCGAAATGAGGCGAGCGCCCACCGACTCGCCAATGAGCGAGGCAAGGTTGGGGGCCACAGTAGACATCTTGGACACCAGGTACTCGTGCAGCTGGCGACGGTACTCAGCAAGCTTAACAAGACGCGTGGTGAAGTTGTCCACGTTGATCATATCGATTTCCGACATGTCCATACCCATGGAGGAACGAGCGGCGTGCAGGATCTGCTGGGCCTTGTCCTCGTCAAGCACAATCTTCGACAGCTCCTCGAGCGAGTCCTCGCTCAGCGTGTTGCGGTTCTTAATGAAAGAAGCGCAGCGAGCGTACACGTAGTTGTCGTTGACGATCTTGACCAGCTCGGGGAAGTGCCACGAGTACCACTCACGCACGCGCATGGCGAACGTGTTAATGTCCTTGTCCATCTGGTCAAGCAGAGCGATGGCCTGAATGATCATGTTGTCGGCACGGTTCACGTTGAATTTGACCTTGGCACGCGAGTACGAGTGGCCGAGACCGAGCTGGGCCTTGGCCAGGTTGCCGTTAGCCAGCTCCTTGACGAAAGTGCTGAAGTGCATGCGCACGCCGCGCACGATCTCGAGGGTAGTCTCGCTCGTGTTGCACGGCACGTTCAGACCGTCCGAGATGGCCTGGGCCAGGCCCTTGTCCTGCACGCCCAGGGCGAACTTGGCCTTCTTGCCGGCCTTCACCTTGGGCAGGTTCATCTCCAGGAAGTTCTTGAGGTCGTCGCCCAACAGGCCCTCCGAGACGTTGTTGATGTTCTCCAGGGCGTTCTCAGCCGACGTGAAGGGCTGGAAGGCCTTGAGCTTCACGATGCGGCCGAAGGAAGACACGTCCGCCACGGCGGTCTGCACCTCGGTCAGGAGGCCGGCGATCTCCTCGCTCTCCACCACCTCGAAGATCGCATAGCCCGAGGCTGACTCAAACAGCACAAAGTTGTTGGCACCCTGTCATGGATTGACGCACACGAACGCGCAGAAAAATTAGTGCCTCTGGTAGGCGGGGATCTCAGCTATTGAAGCGCGCAAGTTGCACGCTCTACGGACGTCTGCAGCCCGCGCTACGGCCGGGCCAGAGTCGCGCCTCCTCACTTACCATGTTCGCCTCGACTGCTGTGTTTTCCAACTGGGTGTGGGTGGTGGCGCGGGCGCTGGGCGCCAGTGGTTGCTGGCCAGCCAGGTCTACCCTCGTTCCTATTGGTTCATACAAATAGCCTTTACGTGACACTATTGGTAATAATGGCGATAGGTGTCAATCCACTTTCAGCCAATAGCCGGACGTCGTTTACGATCCTGAAGAGCTTTGACGGACAGAAGTTGCCTTTTTGAGACAGCGATGGAGAGATCACCCGACGTCATTGTGTCCCCGAGCATCGATAGAGTCGAGTCTTCTCCCTCATGCTGCGTATGTTTTTACCGCCAAGGGCGAGCACAGTCTACTAGTGGCGATGGCGGCCCCACCAAGCGAGGAGCTCATACTTCGACTGTCCACGAAAGCCTCACACCTGCAAGACCAACTACTTCAGCCTCCCTGCAATGAAGAACTTCTTGTCGTGGCTCCTCTCTGCGACACTGGTTGCCTCCGCCGTAATTTCGGTGACTGCGCAAGATGTGTCTGCTCCAGAGGCTCCGCCCGATGTTACTGCGGTGACTGAGGCCTCCGAGCAAATTGCGGTGGCGAATTGCGGCCCGCGCATCCGGAAGCCCTGGGAGCTGCTGCTCCCCCAAGAAAAGGACGTTTATTTGCGCGCGATCGCGAGGTCCATGGACGACGGCTACTACATCAAGTTCGTGGAAATCCACACGGAGCAAATGACGACAATTGAGGCGCACAACACGTGCATGTTCGTCTACTGGCACCGCCTGCTACTGTTGGGCTTCGAGAATATGCTACGCAGCTACGGAGGCGAATTCTCCTGCATCACTGTGCCCTACTGGAACTACGTGGATGATAATCAACGCTACATGATGGGGGGATGTCGCAGCATGGAGGAGTGCTCGCTGCTCTTGCGTGATTTCGGTGGCTCCATCAACGGGTACAGCCGCACCGTCGAGATCAATGGGTCACCTATCGGCGGAACGTGCGTGGTAATGCCTCCTCTGGATCACTTCTGTGAGGCCACGCATCTTCGTGGAGGTGCCTGTGCGCGCTGTGTGCCTCGCGGAAATTGGTTGAGCTCCACTTTCCCACCAACAACGACTGTGAGCTCGCTCGCTCGCCAACTCTTCGAGACTCCGACAATCGCTGGCGTCGTGAACAACTTGGAGCTGGGCATCCATAGTAAGAAAACTGAGAGGCGTCTGTATTTTGTTGACAGGTTGACTACAATCGTTTATGCGCCTTGATATTTGTGCAGACACTGTCCACAACGCGCTCTCCGGAGCTATGGGCGTCTTGGAAGCGCCGGCTGACCCGATCTTCTTCTCGCACCACGCCACGATTGACTTGCTGCACTCCATCTACTACAAGTGTGTCGTCGGCAACACTGTGCCGATTCCGCTAGAGCAAAAATTGGCTGACCCTCGCGTGTACACAGAATGCCCACGCCGTCAACCGCTTCCGATTAACGCGATTGATCGAAGCATCTTGCTACCCCAGTCGAATATTTTGCTGCGAACTGGTGAACAAGGAGTGAACCCCTCGCCCGTGTTTTCGCGGTTCAACATGCTGGCCCCGTTCTTCGCGGCCCTCCCGTCAGAGTACCTGAGTTTCTCGGACATTCGCGATATCGGAGTTTTCAGCTACAACTACGAGATGACTGGATTGCTGGCCGAAATGTTCACGACTTGTCCCGGCGCCGGCTTTGGTCCTGGCTTTGTTGGAGCTGGTATGCCATTCCGTCATCTTGAAACCTCAGCTAACGCTACGGAGAGCAAGCATGGGTTTGTCGAAGCGGTCATCGTGCCTTCTAACAAGACCGATGTGACTTGGTACAGAGAAGCGCTCGCAGCGGCTTCGAACAGTACTTCGGTTGAGTCCGCGATGGCTGATGCTTCACAAAATTCTCTTGAAGCGATCGAGGACGTGGAGAAGATGACGTGTATGTTTTACGAAGAGTGTCGTGGCGGAGTTCAGGACCTCAGTGATGAATTTCGTCAGAGCTTCCACGCAAGCGGCTCGACGCCATGCCGTACTATCGTTGACAACATCAAAAGCGGCCGTGATCACATTCGGACTCCGAACTGGCGCCCCATTTTTCTTCGTCATATGAAGTGCGATCATGCGTGAGGGTGAAACGACAAGGAGAATGATAAAGTTTACTGTTCTGTACGTTGCTGTAGCGAGAAAATAATGGATGTAACACAAGATCGACTTCACTCACACTTGATCAATTGATTCAGTCGTTGACATCCTAAAGCTCTTGGAGGATTTCTTCGATGAAACTTACAAAACTTGAGTCGATCTGCTCCTCCTCCTCCTCGCTACGCTTCTGGACAGATAGCCGCTTAACAGTTCCTTCCAAGGCGCCGGTGTCCACACTGATCGCCATTTCTACACAAAATACGCACTGAAGCTCCGTCTACACATAAAGGCACATACAGGGGATGTTAGACAAGTTGGTACAACATACGAGTACTTCACGATGCAGACAAATAGGGTACCATCTCAGCGAAGAAGTAAAACTTGACCAGCTTTTCCACGCTACCACTTGCCAAACAACTCAAGCAATTACTGTGGAAGAACTCAATAACTTCATCTACCTCTGGAACCTCGTTGAGCGTGTACGATAGCGACGCGCTGCGTAAAGAACAACAAAAATCTCAGCATTCGTTACACACACAAGCTAAAGTGTGGATAAGAGAACTTACATTTCCGTCGCCGTCGCCCACACCTGCTCGAATTTGCCAGCGTCAATCGCAGGACTCTCCGCCAGGTAGTCGCGCGCTAACATAGTGTCCTCGTCGGCATCATCGTCAACATCATCTTCATCGTCTTCATCATCCAGAGACGTTGCGTGTGATGCCGTTCGCGACACCGAGTGCGACCCCGGATACGACGCAGCGTGTGCTTTAACAGGCTCGGGCTCTCGTCCATTTTGCAACTGATGCTGCCCATGATTCTGCGTTTGATCGTGTACGTGAGCAGGGTTCTTCGGCTGTGGCAGCAGAGGTGCTCTTGCAGCAAGTTCGTGGGCCTGTTCCGCAAACTGATGAAGCGCACATTTGAGGATATCCATAAAGATGGTGTGGCCATTTCGGTAAAGCAGCGAATTGACAATCCACTTCAGCGTCACCGACATGTCCGTCAAACCCGGCATGACAGAGATGTCCACCAAGAAGAGCGTTCCTTCGGCCTTCTGTGCACAGAAAGCAGTTCAGTGATATCCTAATAAATGCATACCAGGGAATGAAGAGTACCTGCTCAGCGACAAAAAGCCACTGTTGCTGTCCAGCGACCTTCCTGCTGGACGCGCACATCAACCGGTATGATTCCAAGAACGCCGGTAGGATACGAGGGTCCAGCTCATGGGCATCTATTGTGCCAAGATCAACTGACCACTCCTCGCTGCAAGCACAAACATGTAGTTAGCCATAGAGTTTCTGAATCACAAGACAAACAACGTACGATTCGTCGTTAGCCGATTCCCACATGTCCTCGAACTCGGTGTCCTCCACCGACGGATGTTCTAGCAAGAACTCTTCAGCAGAAATGGAAGGATTTCTCGATGCGGAGTCCGAACTGGGCTGTCCAGACGGTCGATCGGTAGATATGGTGTGAGAAGCATCGTCCAGTGGATCAGAGCCGCCAATAAAACCAAACGCGGATCCATTGGGTTTTGCCGTTTCTTGCGCTGGTTGTCCAATAAAGTTGAAACCCGACTGTTTCGTACTGATAACGGGGTGTTGCTTTGCTCCATTTCCAACCACCAAATTGACTGGGGGAGCATATCCATTATCCATAGATCTCGAGTCGGATTCGCCATCATGGTCATCGTACTCGCTGCTTGATGGATAATGTGACGTTTGATATCGAGGGTCGCCGTGGCCAATTGTCTCTCTGTCATTAATCGCCCCAACCGATTCTGTGCGTCCCGGAAACCCATGGCCCGCCAAAAACAGCTTCTTTCCTTCGTCGCTTATGGATCGTTCGCGACCTTCGCGGTTGTTTGCAGTGGGTGGGCAAGCAGAGCCGACGTCCTCCTCGGTCGAGTCCGCATCGTTAAATTGGGGATTGTCTGGATCCAATCGAACAGCAGCCATTGCTTGAAGAAGCTTTCGGGCATCGGCGCGATAAATGTTGTCGTTACGCTGTTGGGAGATATGGGTGAAAATGTCCAGGTTTTCCTCAAACTCCTCAACACAGAGATTTTGCTTTAATAAAGCCATTGTGGCGACAAACGCGTTGCGATGAACCTATATTCAATGAAAAAAATGTTAGTGTATGTCAGCAGTGTATCAGAACATACCTCTGCATGCGGCTTACATGTGTAGCGTAGAACTCGTATCTGGCTTGAAGTCTCTCTACCAGTGTGTCAGCAACCCCCTGTACACGTACACGCACCCCAGTCAGACGCATGAATCGCCGTCTACAAACGGCGTCAAAGCAGTCCACATCACACCTGTTTGTCGTCATCACCGAGCTCCAACACACCCGTGACAAACGTCGCCACTTTCTCATCTTTCAGAGTTCCGTAACAAACTGCATTCACCAATTTAGTCACCGCCGACGAGGCCTTCGGCTTGCTGGGGCTTCTCTTCGGGACCACCGCACTGATGCTCACATGCGGAACACGCAACTTGCGTCCCCACGACTTCTTCACTGGCGCACTGTTGCCATTCGAACTCGCTCCCTTGAGGATATATACGCGAACACTCTGTCCAAACTTAATGACGTCACCGTCTGTCCAGCAGCACAACCATTAGCACTGCGTCCGATTTTCTACTTTCAGAGGATTTACGCATACCGTGCAGCAAGTAGGGGTCATGTGGAGGGATCTTCTTGCGGTTCACGTACGTCCCATGCCGCGACATGAGGTCGGTTATCTGTAAGCAGTAAAACCACATCACGCAGCGGAGTCCTTCAGTACAACTCACAATTATTAGCGATAGCAGTGCTGCGTGACGCACGTAGATGCCGCCCTCGTGGTCATGGATCACCGCCGCGTGCTTCCGGGAGACCGAGGGGTTGCCCAGCACGTGGTCGCAGCTCTCCTGGTCGCGTCCGAAGAGATTCACGCGCTGCGTGGCCACCATGTACGTGGCGCAGTGGCGGTTGTCGCGGAATGCTTCCAGCCGCGCATGCGAATTGGCCTCGATGGGCATGCACGCCCTGCGGTCAACAGACGCAACAGGCAGCACACGGATTAGCTCGGCTACAGCGGCGATTACTTGGCAAGCATTTGGAACGTGGACGTACCAGTCGGGAGGGTGGAAGGCGGCGGTGCTGGAGCAGAGGAATGCGGCACGCCCGGGGGTGTCCATGGCACTCGCTCACCGAGGCGCAGCTTGCCTTGTCGGACAGCGCAGGGTCTAAGGTAGACCAGACCAGACCCGCTTATGCCGCCGACGCTGGATAGCGCAAAATAAACCCTTCCAATCACATTTTCAATCTGCTTCATATATATCAGGATATTTGTTTTCGACTTCCAACATTTCCTGAAAAGAGGCTAAACAAGATTTAGCAATAACTAATTTCCTTATTGAACAACTATTGAGTAATATATAGTTTTACGGTGGATAAGTCGCGCGTCGTCAGGCGAAAAAGGAGTATGTGATTGGCAGAAACTCGCTCCATACGCAGGTTCAATTGGCTGAAAATGGCCCGATAAGTGTACGTGGCAGGTTGGTCACCACTTCAAGTGACGCTCGGCCGCAGGTAACACATGCCATTCACTTCGACTCTACGCCGACTCAAGCTCCATTTCGGCGGGCGCTGCCGCACCAGCGTATGGTCCGCGGCGCAGACTTGCCTGCAGCTTCTCCAGCAAAGATGCATCTGCGCCACGCACGACACGCACAACAAGACGAAAATGCAATGCATGAGAACATACACAACTTCAAGTAAAGTGTGGGGCAAGCTACACACGTACCCAACTGCGACTGGAACGGCGAAGCGAGCACGGCGTCCAGCACGGCGAACTTCCACTCGCGGGTTTCTTTGGTCGGCTCCGTGGTGCGATCCATGAGGAACTCGAAGAAGCCGCCGTAAGACAACAGCGCTCGAATGCCCCACGGGCTGTTCTGCGCGGCCACCGAGCGCAGAACGTGGAATACGGACGTTCGCAGCTCGTCAAACGGCTGCTTCAGCGCGTTCATGAGCAGCACCATCGTTGTCTGCTGCGCGCACTCGACGCCTAGGCTGTTGAACAGGCGCTCGCACATGCTCCAAACGCCCGCGTTCTCCGCCGGCACTTGATCGGGCTGCTTTCTGAGTCGCGTGTGCGCACTGAGAACGCGCGCAAGCGAGTGGAAGCAATTAGCCTTCACAGGCAAGTTAGCGCTGCTACCAAGCTGAAGCCACATTTGGCAAATGCTTCGATGCTGAAACAAGAGCTGGAGCTCTGCAGTCAACATCGCAAAATCAGTCACCAACATTGAAAGGCACAAAGCAATTATACCTACCTTTGTCAGAGGACGACCCAAACGCAGCCAGCGCGTCCATTGCGGCGATCTGTTGCAACGAATCGGTACTCTGCATCTTGCCCTCTACTGTCTCCAGGAAAGCCTTGGACAGAGTGGCGTCGCCCCAACTCCACGAATTGATGTTCAGACTGGCCGCGGTAGCGGAGATCTCACCCACGAGTCGAACTGCGTTGCCTCCAACAAACGGATCTAATCACGGCCGATTTAATATCCACAGCGCACAATACTAGCCAAACCCAAATCTATCCACAGCTCACCTTCCGTCATTCCTAGCAACGTTTTCAACGCACCTGAAAGCATACCAAAAAAACATTGAGCGGCTAGAAAATCAAATCATCATGGCAGTAGTTCAGGCCTACCCGATTCAAATATATACTGAACACCAATCTTGGTTTGGCATACCGCCGGCACCAAATCCACAACGTTCATCAAGAAGAGTGGATCATCAGACTTCAGACAGTCCAGAATCTATCCAAACGATGAATTCACTCAGTTAGCTAAACCACACGCAACCTCTTCAATGCTACGCAGAACGCACCAAATCAATCGCCCCCGTGGAAATGCCGTACTCCATGTACTCGTCCTTTTGTCCGCAGATCTTTACAATTGCCTCTAGATACCGCATGAACTCGATCGAGTTCTCAGTAATTTCACTAAGCCACAGGACTCATAAGCAACTCTGGCAAATATACTCCAGCAAAACGGCGTTAAGTCCCACAAACCTGCTCTGCGCCTTGGCCTTTAGCGAATCTAACACTGCTCGGTAGATACCGCTGTCAGGAATGCGTGAAAACTATACACACAAGCAGCATAAAAGCCACGTCAATTCACACCACAACGAGGGCGGCAAGCCACCAACCGCACCATTTCCAACACGGTCGAAGCCTTCGCGGCGACCTCAATGTCCTCGTCAGCAACGACGCTGCATATTTGCTCCAAAACCAGCGGATCCGCCTAGCAGCAGCATATACACACTCAGTCTCGCCAAGCACTTCATACCTCTCAGCGTCAGCATTACCATCATCTTTCGTCAGCACGTACCACGACCTTGACCTGGTCAAGCGAAGGTTTCCTACCCAGGTGCGCAATGAACTGGTTCACCACCAGCGCTCTCGCCTCTTTCTCAACGTGAGCCAGTCCCACCAGTACGAAGGGCACAATCTGTCGGCAAAATCCAGTTAATCGAATGAAACCACCCAAGATATTGGCAGTGGAGATTCAATGCCTTACGTCTGACTGGAAGAAAAGGCTCGTGCCATCGCCCTCGGCGCCCAGCACGCGGTTAATGCAGCTGCACGCTTGCTTCACCTGCTTGAAAGGTTACCAGATCAGATAACTTTACTATGTGGCTGCTAGGAACCCCGCTGGGGGTGAGAACGGCGCCGACCTGCTTGACGGATCCGCGGTCGCTGGCGTCCTGCAGACACGCGAAGAGGGTCGCGATTGGGATTTTCGCCAGAAAATCATGCACGAGAGCGTTCTCTTGTTCGGCCGCATACAGGTGGGCGGACGTGGCGATGCCCGCCTCCTGGAAGAGCGCCACTTCCTGCCACGCCGCGCTGAGATCCATGCTGGTCCTTATGAATCTGAAGTTTTGTACATACGACATTCCATATCATCCGATGATAGTATTTCTTGTATAATACTACGATTACCTAATAATAATATATTAGCATATGTATTATACTACTATAGTATAATACTACAATGTAATACGTGATATGTCAAATCATATGATATTAGAATTTGCCCTTCCTGTCATATTTTTGAAGTTCGGCGAGTTGCATGCTCATCAAGACTTCCTGGCATATTTTTGAGTTTCGTGCTCATCAAGACTTGTCGCTCACCCTTGCGGTTACCGAGAAGTCTTTGAGTGTATTCATTTTCAACAGTGGGGTGCATCTCTATCCGTCCTCTCGCGTAGCATTTTACGTACTGATCGGAACGCCTCCCCTTGGAGATGTGGCTCCAACCGCTAACAGTTCGGTTTGCTCACCCGGAAAATCATCATCGGGTATCACGTGGCCAGTTTTGACATGGATTGCTCGAGCTGCGAACAAGCCACCTGCGCCGGTCAACGCAGCCCCGCAGAATCCTACGAAAACCCACATTCCGATCGTCGCACTACTACTTTTCACATACTGGGGCTCCGAAGTCATTAACTCGATGTACATGGGAGATACCTTGAGTGATCCTGCCTCCTGGTATGCGAATAATTTCTTCGTAATGGAAGTGTCGTCTAGATTGGGTCTCATTAAGTCGACAGACACAGAAATGCATCTTTCTGACCCGTCAACACACGATACTCGCGTGTTGTTAACAACATACATAGCCTCCGCGACGGAATCAAGCGACAGTCTGGGATGCACTACCCCATCTAAACCAATGAAAGCCTTCGTTGTGAGCATTCGATAGAGCTCCGATACTAAGATTTTAGCGGAAAAGGCCGACCCACAAACCGCTTGTCCTTCGCCATCATAGCATCTTATGTTCAACGCAATCCTGTCAAACGCGCACTCGTTTTCTCGTCCACACACCAGAGAACAATTCTTCATTCCAAACGTTGGAGGACACCTGCAAACATTTCCGGACGAACTATTCAGACACTCACCGCCGTTCAGACAGCTGTACTCCTTGTCACATCCGGTATCATCATCTTGAATGACGATACGAGTGCCCTGGTTAACCACGTACGCAATGGAGGATTCGTTCTCGTTCGTACCAACTTTTAAGCCGTCGTACCTTTCATCCTTACTGGTTACCTTATGAAGAAGTATAGGCTGTTTTGCTTTCGGAATAAGCCTCTCATAGTTCAAAGTGAATGGAAATGCCGCATCATTGATATCGTTTGCAACTGGATAAATATCGACCCATTGAGGTTGGTACCAATTCAATCGGGTGAAAATCATTTCCAGTGGCGAGGCAGAGAATAAAGTGGGGTCTTTCTCGTAGGATATCGTGATAGTGACGTCTTGAAGTGGAGCGGAGTCAAGTGAGACCGAGAAATTTGACTTCGAGCAGCTTTCCGAAACGAAAACTTCACTTGCCGATATGGTAACTCCAGGTAGATCATCATCTACCGCAGTGACTTGAATCGATCCAGATGTAGATCGCCATTTTGTTGCACTGTGAAATGGCCACACAGTATCTGGATGGTCACGGACTATGAACTCTGCATCCGAGTACGAAAGGGACGTCGAAAGATGCACGTTAGAGCGTAGGATGGCGGTATCACCAATAGATTGAGACGGAACCACGAGGCCTTCTGTATCCGTGGACAGGGAGGTGATATGCATCACAAGCGTTCGATTTCCGAGGTATGTGTTATCGTCAACTGCCATAAATGTCAGTTTCTGGCTAATATTCCAGTTGTTTTTGTTAAAGCGCAGTGTTGTTGGGATTCGGAACTGCCTAATATCGCCCGATTCATATTTGGCACCTATTAGATCCGATAGTGGGTCCGACGTATTTGTAGCATCGAATGTGGTAACATCAGCACTGGCAACTTCCACCCTTACCGATACTAGTGTTTCAGCAAGAGGTTCACTTGTCAATTGTATTCCCACGCTGTCGGGCACACCATATTGATGCATTCGTGACAAGTGGCTGACCTCGGGCGGTACACTGTCAGGATTATAAACGTCCCCTCTCACAGACAAAGGAAATGGTATCGGCTTATACCCAGTCATGGTGACCAAAGGTGCAAGAAGACAGCCCTTGTTATCATCATATGATTTATCGAATACGATCAAAACGCTTCGTACAGTGAAGCTTGACAGTCCACTCATGGTGATGGTTTGAGGGCCGCCAGATTTCATCGACACCTGCGTTGTCGCCATTTCAGTCCAATCCTCGGTAATATCCAGAACTTTATCTGATACGCTAGTGATTGCATCTTCAGAATTCACCCACAACGTGACCTGGCGGATATATTTCGTTCCTGTCAACGCTGGAATTATCAATGAAATAGTGGAGAGGTTTGTTGCTGACTCAAAGCCAGCCATTATCCAGGCACTACCAGCCTCTAGAGGTAAGGCACTGCTGTTTGAAATGCAAGTTTCCCAGGGTGTACCTGACGACCCAGTGAATACGGTTGTACAAACTTTACTGGATGTTGTCTGAAGGTCAATTACGAGAGCAGGATCGCTACTGCAGCGGACATATCGTGCCTGAAGATCTGACAGTTTATAAAATGGAATCGAATTTGGATAGGCATTGCTTCCTTCGATCACGACAAATTCTGACTTCGACAGGGCAACTTTGTTCTCGTCATCCTCTAGTATAAGGAGTTTCTTGACACTAGAATCGTTAAATAGATGACCGTTGCAGGAGTCTTTGCAAAACGAGTTTCCAGCGTAGTCGAAATCGAGCGATTCAGCTGTGTGGGTCATCATCACTTCGCGATCACCTATTGCAACATTGTCGTCTACAGCTTTCACTCGTACCTGCTGAGAGGTTCGCCAAGTGCCAGAAGTGAATAACAGTTCATGGCGACAAATGCGAGTCGTGTTGTCACATGGTGACGGATCTGCGCCTTGCATGGAAGGCAGGGAAAATTCAATCTGATTTTGCCCGATAAGAACAGACGCCATGCTGGACATATACCCTCCAATGGATATTCTAGTGCTCGCAAAAGCTTGTTGGTAAATTTCCACTTCATTCAGAAGAATGCTGTTTACACCTTCTATCTGCAGCCGCAAGTATCGCGCTTCTGTAGAAGTCATGTAATCGGCAACAAATCGGTCTTCTCCATAGTAGCCATTAGTTTCTCCATTCACTCGCCACCTATACGTGATTGTCTCCGCTTCAGATGCGTCAAAAGATTGCGACAAAGCTGTAAACTGACGAAAGTATGGTGCGCTATCTTTTGTTGAGATGAAGTCCTCGGTTTCATTGTTAGTCTCAGGAAAGGGATTGTCAGACAGAAAGACCCAAAATACTGCAGTGAGTTGATCATCTTCCAATTCGGTCGCTGGTACCCTTTTCTTGATGGTTATTACGATATCCTCGATACGTCGGATGCTGTTGAGATCAATTTGCCACCACGGGTATGCATCAACATTCCGAGACATTGCATATGAAGAGGACACTCCCGAGTTGGATATTGTTTCACCATCAATAGCAGCATCTGCATTGCCTTGTTGGCTCTGGGAGGCTGTGCCGGATAGAGCGAGATTCACGCTACCCGAAGCAAGAATTCGAAGCTGAGGATGTAAGTCTGCATTACTGTGCTCTTTGGAAGCAAAAGTAATTTCGTCCACGCCATCGTACAGGAAAGTAGCTACTGAACGCGAATACACTAAGAAAGATATGCTGTGAGAAACTGAGGATGAGTCTCGCTGTTGCGCCAAGACTCGGTTGACTGCAGCAGTGACATCAATTTCGACCCATCCTGATGACGGCACGAATATGTTGGTGTCCAGGTCAACTTCTCGACTCTGGTTGACAAGTGTTTCCCCGTCAGTTTGCTCGTTAATATTCTCAAATGTTGTTGGGAAAAGGGACAACACTACCGATTCATTTTCAGCTAAGGAGCATTCGGGAACAAGCCCAGGATTATTTTCTGTGCACTGTGTTTCAAGCAAAGCTTCATCCCAAGTATCCGACGTCTCCACATTAGCAGCAGTAACCCCCGCTACTACTCCACCCAACCCACCATTTTCTCCACCAGACAAGCGATATAATCGAAAAATCGCCAAGCCTACCTGCGAGCTACCAGTTTGCGTTTGAATAGTCGGATAGGTATCAAAGCGAACCACAGCTACAGATTTTACGGACTTTGTGGGTGTGCTCTGGGAGGAATTGCTCGCCACAACAAGTGACGGGGAAGCTCCTAAGGGTCTTTGTGAGTCAGCAGAGAAAATAAGAGTGGTGTCCGCGTTTGGGCGAAGTTCAAGCTCAAATGACTCATATTTACCTTCTTCCGGCTGCCAGTGCATGGGCTCACTACCCAGCTGTACATCATATCCCACAATTGCATCATCTCCACCATTCTCTTGGGTGGTAGCACGAGCCGCGTTCAATAAGACTACGGCGGGAGGAAATCGTTGCACAAATAGTGTTGCAACCGGCTGGTTACCTTGATTGTACATTGCATCACCGATACTGGCGGAATAAGCTACTAGTTTGAAGTATTTCACTTCACTGGAAGCATCAAGACTTGAAGATGCGACAGCTGATACTTTAATGTACTGGATGTCCTTCCATGTAGAAGGTGTGAAGTGAATCACGTCAGGATCAACCTGCAGATTGGAATCTGCATCAACCACGAAGGAAATACCTACATTAGCGCGAGGCTCACTTGAAAGTGCAATTTCAACTGATGCATCATGCCCATTTTCTCGAACGCACACAAAGTCTATCGGCTTGCTACCAACTTGCTGATGACGTACGATTTCATGAACAATTCGCAGTATCGGTTGGTCATCGTCAAGAATGAACGTCTTAATCGATGATTGCTGTATGGGAGACGTCAATACACCATCACTATCCTCCCACGGAAAAGCGTGCTCAGCATTTCCTGTATCATATACCCCCCATTTTTGTGTGTAAATTCCAAGCGCAAGTGCGTATCCAGCAGAACCTGATGCTGTCTTCTGAGGAGATTTATACGACGCGTCGTTACTGGAGGCCGAGATAGAAATTAAGCTGCTGTGAATACCATCAGCGACATCGTCGGGAACTGCTTTGACAGTGATCGTTTGATACTGCTTCCAATTCGCTGATGAAAAGGTCAAGGAAGACGCCGAAATCTTCAGCTCTGAAGCGCTAACACTCAATTGAATAGTGACGTCAGATGTTGGCTGCGAGTTCAGACGAACACGAAACATATCGAGCTGTCCAATTTCAGACACCGAAAGGCTTGCTTTCGATACAATCACAGCGGCATCACCGTCGTCGTGAATCGTCACAATTGTGCCGACGTTGTCCAGCAATTGATCTGAGTGCGTCTCTAGGGCTAAGAATTCGTCGTGATACCAGCTCCATTCGATAGGATGTTCGTAATCAACCCCTATGTGAGCACCACCGTCCACATTTGTCAGAGCCACCTTAAAAACTTGGTCAGGTGCTTGGAAAAGATCGTTGTCTAGAATAACAATGTCTACAGTTTTCCACGCTTCCTTGTCTAAGAAACTGAGCCTCGTTGTCTGAACGGGTGTATATGCAACCGATTCTTCTGCGGTACATGAGCTAATATGCGTACAGCCTCGAGCCTCAACAACACCATAGTCGTAATCCAGGTCGTACTTGGATTTACCCGGTACAATAATGCCGTTGTACGTTGCAACATCTACTCCCACTGTGCCATCGGTATACGTATTCACGTTGGTGGAATCGGGAATACCCGAACGTGTAACATTAACTGTCACTTTTCCGCCGTTCTCCATAACCTCGTAATGTGATAAAGAAAACGACAGAGTCCCCGCGTCTCGATCATCAATGATATAAATCCACATATCCGACATATTCCCAATGCTTGCACCACCTTCGACTGAATCCAAGTGAATTTTAATAGATCTTGATTGAGACTGATACTTGTTGTTGTTAAAGATCTTTACCGCAAACGTTTTGCTCACTTCATTTGTCGCCCAGGCAAGCGGTTGAGAGACGCTCAAGTAGTCAAACGCTTTACTGCCACCACTGGTGGCGTTGCCGTCCGCGGTTACTGTCGAAACAACAAGGGTGACCGGGACGTAAGAAGCAGATGAAAAGCCAACGCTCCTTTCAATTGACACAACCGCATTTCCACTGTCTTCCCGGCAGAAAATGTACGGAACTGCAAAGTTAAACCGGCCTGCGTCCCCATCGTCCGCAATAAATACAACCACAAGTTGATTTGCACCGATCGTGGCAGGAGAGGTCACACTGGAAATCTCGAGGTAAAAGTACTCGTTTGCTTCGTAAACGTCATCGTTAATGATCTCAATGCTGATATTGCATTCGAGCTGACTGTCATCAAAGTTCACTTCGTACACTGAATCAGTAAGTTTGAAATTCTTGTTAGCCGTTGCAGTAGCATCCATGGGGTTTGCAAGTGCATATTTCACCACAGCACTCCCACTGGATCCTCCAGTTCGGACAATTTTCACTTGGGCCTTGCCAACGTTCTCATCAAATGTATAGTTCTGAGCATCAAAGCCAAACGTCCCAGCTAGTGAAAGTACAGTATAACGAAAAATCCGATCTCAGCACGAAGTGCAAGTATATGCCAACCTAAGCACATACACTCACCGTCTCCAGCTGCGCGAGTCGCAGTCAGAAGAAGTAGCAGGAATCCGATGCAGCAACGCAGCCGGCGCTTCACTCGCTTCATTCTCGCAACTCGCGAGCGGTCGTTTTATTTTATATTTTTTCTTTTCCACTTCAAGTTGGTGTACTGTACATAACTTCAACTTCTATCGACCATCACTCCTCAGAAAGTGCGTCCGTCCCCCATACACCACACGCCGCGCTGTTCGACACCCCCGCCTGCTTCAGCTGTGGTTACATGCAACATGGCAACCTTCTCGCTCGTTCCTGTAGCTCATTCTCACCGCTTTTCGTCCTGACTGGAAGCGTGCGCCTTCGTTGAGCTGGGACAACTCGAGAAAAGGCGACACACACCGCCAAAGAGAACTCGGTCCCGGAGTCAAGGGCAGCCTTTCTCGGCTCCTGAAGAAGGTTTGGGATGAAGACGGTGAGAGGCAAAACGCGTGCTCTCACTCTGAGTTTTCCGCCGTGAGAATACAGACGCCAGCTCTTGCTCTCCGACGTTCCGACTCGGCCGCGTCACGACCACAACCAGCACCGACCATGGAACAAACCAACATGGAGCATCAAGCGGCTCACTCATCAGCGTTAACTGCACATGGCGAGCAAGATTTGATGTCTGAAGTGACGGGGGCTCAGCAGCACGGTGATTCCTTACAGCCCAGGACTGGGATGACCCCAAGCGGCCACGACAGCTTTCATCCGTGGATCCCATTCCCTCTCGACCAACCCGTTATACCTGAAACACCAGCCTTCGCTTACAATGAACGCAGGTATGAAGAATTTCCCGTTGAGAGCATGATTGACGATCATATCACTAACTTGTTTTTACGTTATTCGCGTATTTTGCTGTCGTGGAAGACTCGACCCCCTCGAGTGGGTGGAGCTATTAAAACAGACCGAGTGTCTGGATTACGTCAGTCCTGATGTTGATGAATGCATTGAGAGGCAAGGCCGGATGGAAGGCAATCAAGAGCTGGATCTGACAGGCAGAGAATTTATCGACAGTCCAATGATACCGAAGTTGCTGCCACCGCTGAACACCCTCTCAGCGGAGCGCCCAACTATACTAAGGCCAATCAATCGACCCCAGCGTACGTATCACAAGCGGCACCCACTACTTCATCTAACGCTGTACTGTTTCCATTGTCGTTTTTTGTTGTGAAGGTAACGCGCCAAGGCGTCCTGGTCTTCGAGAGCAGTTCCCCCGCCAGCAGCCACGAACGGAGCAGAGTCAAGTACACTTCCCTCGCAATTATTTGGTCGTCGACGAAAATTTGACAGAAGTAAAGAGATCCACGAGGCGTAACAACTCGAGTGCGAAGTCTGGTAAGGCGGATTCGCTGCCGCGTTCTGCCAGCCGATCTCTCAAGTTTGAAGCCCCACAACGACCGAAACCGACCATTCGACACAAGCGTGCATCATGGAGCGGCCGGTCAGCACGTACTGCTTCCACCCCCGCCCCGGCTCGACGACAGTGCAAGTCGGCGAGAAAGTCAAAAGAGTGCATGATCCCTGGCTGCTCGAAAGGCGCTCGTTCGAGAGGACTGTGCAAGCGCCACGGCGGCGGAAAGCGATGCACTTACCCAGAGTGCACTCGCAGCGACCAAGGAGGAGGATACTGCATTGCACACGGAGGAGGTGTATTCATGTCTTACTGACTTCGGGCTTCAGTTAGTGTCAATTGACGTCTGTGAAATGGTCGAACAGGCAAACGCTGCGCAACTGAAGGATGCAAGAACTCTGCCCAGTCTCGCGGACTTTGCAAGACGCACGGTGGTAGGCCGTGTGTATGTATGAGAAGGACTTCGAGGTGCTTGCATCTGACATTGATTTGTTACCGCGCAAGGTGGTAAGCGGTGCCGTGCAGATGGATGCACTAAGAGCAGTCAAGGAGGAGGATACTGCCGCGGCCACGGAGCGGGCAGAGCATCAACGTTGGCCAAGTCGACAGACATCATAATTTAGTTCGCTGCTGCGTGCTGCCTAGTTGGCCCAGCGAATGTGGCCACTGATACCGTGAATGTTTCGCCGTCGAGTTGTCCCTGCATTTATAATAGCGATTGAACAAGTTGAAGTCATGATTGGACGAAACCCTGGACCTCGGAGTAATGTGATTGGCGTAAAAACATGTGATCCTCTTTGCCGCCAAAACGCAACTCTTTCCCGCCAAGCGCTTGACAAGCCACCGCCGCTGTGACTTCGCTTTGTTCCACCTGAGCGCGACGCAGACAATGGCGATGGCGACGGACCTCCCAATCCAGGTGAGTGACTGCACCCCCCCGCGCTGAAGACCATGCATCTCTTACGTGTAACTCCCCTGTCTGGTCTCTCAGTGCGTGAAGGATGTGGTGCTTGAAGTGACGCGCGACAACGGCGATATCGACCAAAGCACGCTGCAGACCGACCTGGTGCTGCGTAAGGAAGTGGGCAATGCGCGGCTCGTGAGTGGTGATGCGGTGCTGTGGGTGGGCAAGGGCGTTTTGTCCCACAAGGACTCGATGATGGACTCAAAGCCCTCACGCACCGTGCGTGTGGAGAACAGCAAGCGCCGCTTTGTGTTCACAGTGGCGTTGGACGCAGCCGGCAAGCAGTTCTACGCCGACTTGAAGGACCAAGTGGACGGCAAGGCTGGCATGGAGATCCGCAAGAAGAAGCGCAAGATCCGCAAGCAGCTGAGCAAAGTCATGGGCTTCACGCCCGTCAACACACTCAAGAGTCCGCTGAAGAGCCCCCTCAAGATCCGCTCACCGGTCCTCAATAGTCCTGCTAAAAAGCTCCTCATGACGCCCAAACGTAGTCCTCTGGTCGACATTGGAACGCCACACCGGACACCTCAATTGACGCTCCCACCACCTTTGCCAGTGACTGCGAAAGGGGCGACCTCATCTCTGGCCTCACCGTTACGGTCGCCGTTCCGCTCTCCATTCCGCAAGAAAGCGCGACTATCATTGAGTCCATCGAGTGGAGGAAAGTCATCTGCGAAAGCTGAGAACCCATCATCGCGGTCTCCTGTTCGTGAATGGCTGAGTCCAGTTCGATCGATGAAGTTGCGTAGTGGACCAACTCCGCCGGATTTGAAGCGATACAGCAGTCACACTCCACAAAGCCAGACTACGGAGAAAGATGGCGGGTCTGCTGGTAGCTCTGGCGAGAAGAACCGCCGAAAATCGATCACAGGATCGATAAACAAGCGCGTCCGTTCTCTCCAGTTGATGCTGGACGATGAATCAGCTGCGAAAGATTCCGAGGCGCAAGCTCAGCGGAAGATCACATCGCATTTTTTCAAGAAAGACCCATCCAGTACCCCTCACCACGAGAACACAGCTCGCGCGTTGGATTTGTCCATGGAATATGCTGCTACTGATGAGAATGGTGACAAGACAGATGCGTCCAATCCAAGTGCGAGCGAGTCACCTCAAGATGGGACTCAAAGGAGTACGCACGGATTGCTGAATTTAGGGAACTACTGCTACATGAATGCTATTGTGCAGGCACTAGCGGCTCTTCCTGAATTCGTAAGTGCTGTTCAAGATGATAACAATCTGCTGAAAATAATCCGGAAACAACCTCAACCGAGTGTGCAGGCCAAGACAATGGAGCAGCTGAAGACCGCTTTCGACAATTGGAGGACCAGCGGTGATACTAAGCATCGTCCGTTGCAGTATACCCTGGGCCAGCTGCTTCACCTCGTCACCAATGGCAGCGATACATCGATCAATCCAGAACCGCTCAAGAGTGTGATGGGAAAGAAAAACTCCATCTTTGCCACGTACGTGCTGTTTACTGATGCACCCACACCAACCATTATTGGCTCTCTAATTTTTTATTTTCATTATATCATGACTGTTACAGCCACTTTCAGCAAGATGCTCATGAGTTTTTGCTCAACCTTGTGAATGAATACGAGAAAGAGCTTGTGCAAATGGTCCAAGAAGTCACGGATAAAATTCAAGCAGAGGCTAAATCGTCCCCTCAACCACAAAAAAGCAGTCTGCTAAACTTCTTCCGGAACAACCCCAAATTAAACGAAGCCCAGCCTGGAAAGGAGACATCCTCCGATGCAGAACTTGAACTGATTTGCCAGCTGCCTCCTGCGAAGTGTTTTCGAGCGGAACTTTATCGCACCTTGACCTGCCGGAACTGTGGCTACAGTAGAAAGCAGTCTGAAACATTTTATGATTTCTCGTTGGATCTACCTTACTACCCAATTCCAGAGCCGGAACCTACAGCGGAACAAGAGCCTCAAGCATCACCACCACCAGAACGTCAGTGTTTTTGCAACTTGTCTCCTGTGACCACCGATGACGGAAGTGAACGCTTCTATTGCTGTCCAAAATCATCTTGCAGCTATCGAGAGAAAATTGTTGTGACACAAGAATCAGCAACTTCCCCCGCCAAAGCGAATGTGACGATGAAATCAGTTTTGTCGCCTCATACTCCCGCGTCCGGTTGGCAAACACGACCATCACCAATTGAGCTGGAAACATTGATTCAGAAACAATTTGAGACGGAGGTGCTGGATTTGACTTGTGAGAAGTGCAAAGTGGGCAAGGAAGCAGAGTCAGCGTACCAGGTCAAGTCTCTACCGTCGATTCTCGTTTTCCACCTTAAGCGCTTCGAGGTAAACCCTCATAGTGGTGCGCTGTTCAAGCGATGCGATCCGATTGTACCGCCCGCCGCGATTGATCCAACTCGTTCAATCAACAACACTTTTTCATCGGGTAGTGAATCCCGCTATGTGCTGAAAGTAAGTATTACCACTGCTGTGGTGCCTGTACATTTTTTCTGCTTATTAATGACCATGTGTGCCACAGAGTGTCATCCATCACCTTGGTAAGAGCATCGATGAGGGGCATTACGTTGCCGACATTTGTGATGCTGGAGGCCAGTGGATTCGCCGCAATGACACGCATGAATCTATGGTACGTGCTAGTTGCTTTGCCCATGCCGCACCTGGCTTAATGACACAAGTTTATTTGTTTTTCTGCACCGTCAGATTTCAAAAGACTACGCTCTACAAGCCTACCGAAGCCAAGAATCATGTTATATGTTTTTCTACGTCAAATCCGAGAGAAGTGGAGCAGATGAAGGAAAAGAAAACGTACCACTGAATCGTGCGCTATCACGAGATGAAAACGAAGAAAACTCCAACCAGCAGCGACAAGAACCCTCCAACAACAGCTTGAGAGCTTTCTTGTAGTCACGATGGACACTTGGTACGCACTGTCTGTGTTGATCGAGTATAGTAATATTTCTGAATTAAACTACATCGCTCGTCATCTTGCTGTCGCCATCCGTGGCGTAGTAGCAATTATTGATGTATCGAAAACCCTGCGGACCTTGGCGCCATCTTGGAATGAAACCTACGACGGACTGGTAGTTTTTTTGTGGAAAGCGTTCGTGTTGACAAGTACGCCATGCCCACGTCGTGAATCACAACTCCTGACTAGGTCGTGAGTTTGTAGTGTGACTGACTACGAAGAGTAGAACACCAATTTCTATGTGCTCATCATTGCGATATCCCGTTTGGATTCGCAAATGCATCAGGAGATTCTGTCACGGGGATCAAGCGCATCAATACACCTGGAAAGCGCAGGAGGAGCGAGAAGGTTAGTAAAATTAAAATGCATGATTTGAGAAGCACTTTCGTACCAACAGGTAGTGAGAGGGCCCCTAAGCCGAGACAGATAAGCCAATGCGTAAATGAGATCCCACTCGTTTTTGTAAAATCGCCACCGAGCTCGGCAAGTAGCACTTGAATGAATAACGTGACCACGATGATCACCATGAAAAGCGGGTTGGCCACGATACCATTGAAAACGCGCCAGTCGTTATTCGTCCGACGCGCGTTGAACTCGTTGAAAAGCTGACAGAAAACGAAAGTGTTGAAGATGACAGTGTAATGTCGGTAGTCGTAGCCTGCACAGCCTTCGTCCAGGCAATCTGTGGGATAATCGAGGACTGAAGAATTACTGGAATAATCGTCACACGACAAACTCCAACAACCATCGCCGCTTGCTGTAACACAAGTATCATAGCTGAGAGTGGGGAAGCTGGATTTGACCGTGTATTCCCATTTGACGCATTCGTTCCCGTCATGATAGCCAAACTTCTCCGCACCGTAGATGAGGAGCAAGAAGACGAGGAGTAACTGGAAAATAGACTGCACGATGATGTTCTTCAGCATACATCTGCCTAAGAGTTTCGCAGTTTTCTTGTAAGGACGTCGATCAAGTAGCGCTTCAGTGGGGGCTTCCGTACCTAGAGCCAGCGCACCCATAGTATCCATGATGAGATTTATCCAGAGCATCATAACCGAGTTTAGCGGTGGCTCCTTTCCTGTTACTGCACTGACAAATGTGACGACTAATGCCACAATATTGACAGTTAGCTGGAATTGTAGGAACTTGCGAATATTGTCGTATACACAACGACCCCACAGTACAGCTTTCCGAATCGATGAAAACTTGTCATCCATAATAATGATATCTGATGCCTCTTTGGCAAGGTCGGTTCCAGTAATTCCCATCGCCATACCAACGTCAGCCGTACGTAGCGCCGGAGCGTCGTTCGTTCCGTCGCCAGTCACGCCCACAACTTCTGATCGATCTTTTAACAAGTTGACAAGGCGGAATTTGTCGTCTGGCGATGATCGAGCTAGCACTTGAAGCCGAGGGATAAGCTTGCTCACCTCTTCGACGCTCATTGCTCGAAATACAGGGCCTTCTAGCGCGACGCCGTCTTCGGTCATAATCCCACATTGTCTAGCAATGGCTGATGCTGTGTGAATATTGTCACCTGTGACCATGCGTACCATAATACCAGCGCGCTTGCAATCCCTGATAGCATCGGTCACATCCGGCCGAAGTGGGTCTTGAATACCGAAAATGGCGTTGACGACTAAATCCTGGTCTGGTGCATCTGTAAGCGATTGCAAGTCGTTTGGCAATTCACCACTTGCAAAATCCCGATGACCAATGCAAATCGTGCGTAGTGCAGACTCTGCCATTTGCCTGATGATATGGTTCAACTCGTCACGTTTTATCGAGGTCAATACCTGAACGTTACCGTCTATGTCGATGAACTTGGTTGCTCGCGTCAAAATGACCTCTGCAGCCCCCTTTGAGTATAGGCGGCAGCCTCCATCTCCACGTCTGACAATTGCAGCCATAGACTTCTTTTCTGACGAAAATGGAAACAGTCTGTCGCCCCGTGCAACTTGGAATTTCTCTCGGCGGATATCCATAATGGGAAAGTTGAGCTTGTTCATCCACAACAGCACTGCACCTTCGGTCTTGTTTCCTTGCACTTGGGCTACACCATTGACATTCTTGAGAAACGCGCTTGTATTTACAGCAATGTTGGCTGCGAGTTCTTCAAGCGCTTTCGCATCCACGGAGAGTTGCGTTCGATTTGCGTCAGTGAATTCGTCCTTGTAAAACTTGCCCAGAACCCACCCTTGCACAACAGTCATTTTGTTTTCCGTGAGTGTTCCTGTCTTATCGGAGCAAATACTTGTAACGTTGCCCATAGTTTCGCAGGCCGCTAGCACACGAATGAGGTTATTATCCCGCAGCATTTTCTTGGTGGAGTAAGAAAGCGATATTGTCACTGCAAGCGGTAACCCTTCCGGAATTGCGACCACAATGATCGTGACACCGATCAAAAAGGTGTGCAAAATGTAAGACGGCCAGGAGTATTCCAGCTTCTTTTCAGCCGACGAGGAGTAAATGATGATCATCGCTACGATTGTAGCGATAGAAAACGACATCCCAACATAGCCGATCTGCTTGGCCATTTCTTCCAGCTTTTCCATCAGAGGTGTAGCTTTCTGCTCTCGAACCAGCTTGGACTTGATCTTTCCCCAGCGACTCTCAGCACCAACGGCGATTACAAGGCACTCACCGCGACCACTAGCTACGAGACAGCTCGATAGCAAGAAAGGATCTTTCTTGACCTTGCTCACATCATCAGGCTCACCGGTAAGGCTGGATTCATTGCACTTGAGATCGCTGCCGTGTATGAGCACCGCATCTGCAGGTACTTTGTCACCTGTTTCAAGAATGATCACATCGCCTACCGATATTTCTCCAACTGGAACCTGGTCCGGTTTGCCATCCCGCAGTACTTTTACCAGCACATCGTCATTCTTCGCGCTCAGTGCACGGAACTGCTTTTCCTTTGTGTAGTTGTTGATCGAAGTCACGACAGCAACCAGCGTTACACCAAATAGGATTGCAACCCCCTCACTCCAACCTGTCTCTGGGTGCTCCATGTAGCCCGTAACCATGGATGCAATAGCAGCGATGATCAAGATGATCAGTGTCGTGTCTTGAAAGCTTTCGACGAAAAGCCGAAACAGTCCTTTCATAGGCGCATCTACAAAGACGTTCCACCCAAACAACTCGCGCCGCACCATGAAGTTTGTGTCGATCTCGCTGCGAGGCAAACCATGCTCCAAATTCACACACAAAAGTGTCGCCAAAGCTGCTACGCCTCCTATCCGTGTGAGTTCCTCGAGGTTTGCCTCTGTCATTTGGTCCTGGTTGAGCTTCCGGATCTCATCAAGTGTGATGCCATAGGGCGACGATGGCGCAACCTTACCAATACTGGATGTAGCACTCGTTGGGTTGTTGCTTCGACGGGATTTCGCTGGTGACGACGGAAGCGGCTGGACCGACGTGAGGTCAGGCATAGTACGAACAAAGCTATTCGTCACGCACAACGAAGACACGTGATGGCCGCGACGAAATGCTATACTGTTGGATGAGATGCGTGCTCAATTGCGGCTCGGACTGCTGGAAAAAAGACGAAAGACGGACCAGAGCTCTAGCGATGTAGCATCTGGCGACCCACTGGTCCAAGGTATTGACAGCCAGCGCCAAGAGGAGTGCGTTGTCCTTGCCGTCGTCGTCGTGGCGCTGCCAGCCACGTGGAGTTTTCCGTTTTAGCGTCGTGGTGTACGTTTCACCTCGTCCCTTGGTCGTAGCAGAGGTCCTTCGATATAGATAGCTATCGACTGTAGAGAGCAAAAATAGTTGCCGTTGTTGAAGTGAACCGTCTTGGGCGAGTTGTGACCAATGGGGAGCCAACGTCTCTCCCATTGGCTAAAATGAGAATGTAGACGACCTGCACAGCACTATTGCTGACTTGAACCTGGTGACGATGCCGCTCTGCGCCGCTTGCTGCGTCACCAAGGGCTTCAACAAGTGCGAACAGCCTCTAGGCCCGTCATCTCAAAGTTGCAGTCACTGCTGTACCTAATTTTCCTTGATTTGATGAGCAGGTTCCACGGCGGACAGCGCCATTTGCCGCGCCCAGTGTGCAAGGAATGTTTTCGGACGGGAAAGGAGCCTGTGGACCTCGGTGGCGAGCCCGAGGCGCTGCTGTACGTAGGGAGGTATTATTCCATGCATGGCGAGTTGCAGTTTTTTTGACTGGGAGATTATTTGCTGTGCTTATAGCATTCGAACTCCGGGAGACAAGAAAACGGCATCGCTAGCGGATTTCCAGCTGCTGAGTGTCATCGGACAGGGTGCTTTCGGGAAGGTGGGGAGGGACGTTGATGAGGCAAACAAGAGGAGTTCTATCATGTTTCTTAACATTTGGTTGTGTGTAGGTGCTTCTCGTTCGACACTCTACCACAGGAAGAGTGCACGCGATGAAGGTGTTCTTGAAATTATCACCACAGTGAGAGCTAGTTTTTTGTATCTTGACTTGCTATTGGAATTTTGGGGATACACCAGATCATCAGTAAGCAGTTCGTCATAGATATGGACAGCGTGCACTATATGAAAACTGAACGCGATGTCATGACCAAGGTTGGATCAACCGGAAAAAGAGCCTGCTACTAGCTACTTTTTCTTACTAACGTTATTTCCACCATTTGTGTTATTGCCAGATCCGCCACCCTTTTGTGATCGGGCTGAATTACGCTTTTCAAACCGAATCCAAGGTTAGATATTTACCGTGGCAGTGTCGTGGTTGGGTATTCTGATGACTGCTCTGCGTAGGTTTATCTCGTGATGGAGTACCAATCTGGAGGGGAACTGTTTTCGTATTTGAAAGAGGAAGGCACATTTACCGAGGTACTCGATGTTTTATCGTTATTTGTTTGAAGAGCTGCTCTGACATTTGGCTATTGGGTCGTAGGACGCCGTGCGCTTTTATCTGGCTGAAATGATTCTAGCTCTGGAGCACCTCCACGCGCATGGCATTATACACCGGTATGTTAAGGTTTATTCGGGAGAAAAAGGTGGCGCTAAGAAGTGACTTTTGCAAAACTTCTAGTGACTTGAAGCCGGAAAACGTTCTGATCTCAGCCGAAGGCCACATCAAGCTGACTGACTTCGGTTTGGCGAAGGAATACGTTGAAGGGCAGGAACTCCTGACAGTATGCGGCACGAAGGAGTACATGGCTCCGGAGATGCTGCTTGGCAAAGGATATGACTCGGTAAACATTTCGAAGTGCGAGGCAGCGGGTTTGGTGGTGCTGACGCTGTTTGCCTGGTTACTTTTGCTTTACCAGGCTGTGGACTGGTGGTCTCTTGGCGCTCTTGCATACGAGATGCTGACCGGAAACCCACCATTTAGATCGAAAAATGCTGCAGATCTGCAGAAGAAAATCCTTTCGGCCAAGGTTCGTCGCTGTGATTCTTTGGTTGGGTGAGCTAATATTCACCCAATAACGATCTGCCTCGGTGGCTGCATAGGTGCAACTACCGCGATGGCTTTCTGGTGAAGCTCACTCGCTGATCAAGTCGCTTTTGGAGCGTAATGTGAGCAAAAGACTTGGTGGTGGCAAGTCGTCTATGTTTGTGGTGAAAGGAGTGCAGGCGATTAAACGCCATTCATTTTTCAAGGTACGAGGATCTGAATTGCATTCATTGCGAAGAAACCACGCTAACAATTCATGTTATTCACGATGAAGAAAGTAGACTGGGAGAAGATGGAGACTCTTCGTGTCCCTCCTCCTAAAGTTCCTAGTGTTACTGACGACGTGGACACAAGCAATTTTGACAAGGAGTTTACTTCGATGCCGGCTTCAGATCTCATGTGCGACGCTGTGATTGAGGAACACAACAACCTCTTTCGAGGGTTTTCATTTTGTCGGCAAGACAGCCTTAAGGAGATCATCTCAAACCCGCAGTCTCCGATCAACACGACGCGTCTACCAACTATCGCAAGTCTAGTTATTGATGGAGACGATATCAAGGATATCAATGACGCTATTGCGACAGCAGCCAGTAAGCAGCCGACCATTTTGACCTGAAAGACGGCATTACTGCTCCTTCTTCTCCTCCAGCTTCGTTGCAAGCGTATCGATGGAGCTGAACTGGCGAGTCCAGCGCGAGTTGTAGAGGAACGGACGCAGGTCGAAGCGGTTGTCATCCGGCGAGTAGTTCTCGGCATGGTAAGACGGGGTCAGAGTGGTCATCTTGTGCCGATTAACCGAGTAATAGAAGAAGAAGCGCTTGACCTTCGTTGCCACGACGGTGGGTGCTAAATGGCTCCACAGGTTCGTGAGCTTGCGGAACATCCAGTACGGGCCACATCGATCGATCTTACGCAGACGACCGAAAAAGCCCAGCTCGTCGTACGTCATACCCATGTCCTCCTCATCAAGCTGGGAATGGTCAGCATCCTCTTCTGCATTCTCGTCGGTAGGACGCAGCTCCGCCGTCGGAGGAGCCTCCTCCACAGTCTGCAGAGCTGGGTAGTTGTATTTGACGGCAGCCCAGCGAAGCAGCTTCTTCAGATCGCCCTTCGATACTGCACCGATAGGGTTCAAGTCACCACTGCTGCAGTCGTACTTGGTCATGTATCCGCGCAGAGCTTCATCAACATTGCCAGAGCTGAGCACGAGGAGGAAACCTGTCTTGGAACGCACCCACGGCAAAAGCTGCGCAAGAAGGTAGGCCATCACCATACGAAGACGCGCCTGGATGTTCTGGAGCGCCAGATCTTCCTGCAAGGTACCCCCGCGCGATAGGTACTGAGGCGTTTTGCCAGTCAGTAGCTCGAAAGTCTTGACTACGGCATCCACCATCATGTCCATGCCCATGTTGAGGTGGTAGCACCCAATCTCGCTGGCGAGCGTCGCAGCGCGCTTCTTAGTGGCGGCCGAGCTGTTCTTCGTGCCCATGTAGGTGGTGTGGAGGACGTGCGAGGCCAGATCTGCAGGCTTCAAAGGCTTGTACTCCTGACCCGACGTACCCATAATGCGTTGCACGTCCTTGATAACCTGCTCATCGCCCTTGTTGGCGGCCTCAACCACGAGGTGACACATCACGCCGACAATACATGCCACAGACGACGAGTCCGCACCTCCAGAAAGAGGCAAAAAAAA
The DNA here is from genome assembly GCA_030463285.1 of Phytophthora europaea. NCBI lineage: Eukaryota > Oomycota > Peronosporomycetes > Peronosporales > Peronosporaceae > Phytophthora > Phytophthora europaea. The sequence goes on along the minus strand of JAHQIV010000073.1, from coordinate 959 downwards.
TCCACTGCCCCCACTGCGGCGGAGATAATCCCACATCCAGCAGGCAGGTCCCAGAGCAATCTCCTCCTCCGGCACATGGTAGCGGATCTCAATAGCAGACGTGGGGTGCACAAACGAAGCCTCATCGTGGCATAAGCTGAAGTCGACATCGATCTTGGGGATGACCGTGTCAAGGGAGCTAGCCTGCTCACTGCGACTGCTGACGGAGCCGCGGTACGAGCGCACGTCGTCCAAGTCAACAGTAGCCGTGACCACCTCGACGTCCTTGACCGAAAACTGCGATCCCTGGGCAACCACTTGGCCGTTCACGACAATGACAGCGCAGCCATCAAAGTAGAGCCGGCCGCCATCGCAACCTTGCTGGTTGGCGTACAGATACACGCCGCCGCTCTTGGTCGTAGCTCCCCGGATCAGGTCCATGCGCTGGTCCAGCTTGCGCAGCTGGTGGTGCGAGCCCGAGCCATTGCCGATGATCTCCACTCCCGCCAGACTGAGGTTGATGTGGGGGCTGTCAGGCGTGAAGAGCTCTTCACACGTCTCGGACGCGCACGACGTGTCGAGCGTGGACACGGCGCCGGAGCCGAAGGGAACGTGCACCGCACCCGTGAGCTTCTGCAGACTGGCGGGCAGCACGAACTTGTCAAGTCCGCGGGATTTGCCCGTCTCGAGGTTGGGCTTCCAGGTGGTGAACCAGCGCTTCTCGCGGTAGTTGCCGTCGTCGGCCAGGAAGAGCTTGGGGCGGATGAACACGATGCGCTGGTTGAGGCAGAACACGCGGCAGTTGTAGCGCACGCCGTTGTGCAGGACGGGCATGCCGATGTCGCACAGGATGTCGTTGGTCACGTCCGAGCGCAGGATGGTCTCGAGCGACTGCCAGCAGTGGTAGAACGTGTCCTGCTCCAGGAAGTGGTCCTCGCAGCCGTAGCCGCACACCTCCAGCTCCGGGCCCACGCGGTAGC
>JAHQIV010000072.1:0-38767 GCA_030463285.1 Phytophthora europaea | reverse complement strand
TTCCATCACGATGCAGCTGCCGAAGTACCTTGAGTGCAGCGTTGGAGCCCTTTGACGGTGCGCCTTGCGCGCCTAGGTACGCAGTAACTTTGCTTGACGCTAACTCTCCGAGCTGACGGACGTCATCCTTGTAGCTGGGCGATGACTCATCGAGCTTATATCCGTCTTCAATGAAGAGCTTCATGAAGGCCACGAGCTGCTTGGCGTCCGATTTCTTGTGCTTGTTTGTGCTGAGCCATCCACGCGGAACGCAAGTGTACCACGCGAACCACGTGTCGATAAGCGGTATCGTCTTCGAGCGGCGTTGACGCTTCACAGGTACCCTTTCATCTTCATCGCTTGATCGCTTGGCTTGATTCTCATGTACTGATGTGTTCTTCTCTTTAGTGTTAGTGCTTGTAGCTTCTAGTGCGTTGACTCGAGCCTCGAGGATACGGTTGACCTCGATTAACCTTTCAATTAAGGCGGTCTGATGTTCAAACGCAACTTTTGCCTTCACGTTTCCTTCCGTAAGGTCGTCCGAGGAAGTGTGTGGGTAAGCAGTTGACCTCGTGAGTTGCTGTGACCATGCAAGCAGGTTCGACGTGGTCACACCAGAGGCTTTGGCGCAGCGCTGGATTGTCGACATTGCTGGCCCTTGAGCGTTGGTGCTCATCAGCGAAGGGTAGTGACGGATGAGTGTTGCTGTCAGTACGTCTCTAACTGCAGCGCTGACATTGAAGGCCTTGTTACCCAGAGCATGACTCGCATTGAAGAGGTTGCGACTAACATCTCTTATAAGCTCTTGCGTGGTCGCGGCGAAGATTTCAAGCGACGGAAGGACAAAGGCTTGCTTCGGCGCCATCCCGCTTAGAGATTTTGCGACTTGGTGGTCTTCTTTCGGGGTGTTGAATACGTACGCGAAGGCTTTGTTCGTCGTGGTCAAGTTCCAGGCTTCGCGGTCAAAGATCCACTGAGCCGTCAGCTCTGAGCTTGCGTTGGCATGTTGAGCTTCGCCGCGACGAAACGAGTGAGATGTCAGCGGCTCTTCGACTCCAGCTGAACCAGCGACACGGATAAGCAAGCGATTGACAAGAGCGTGGATTCCGACTGTCGGCGTTGCGTTGACTGGGGTGCTGCTCGTCGACTCGTGTGAAGAAGCTGTGACGCTGGTGTCTTCAAGGAGATCAAGCAACGGGATGTCAGCAAACATAGAAAATCCCCTCAAAGTGGTGTGACTGATGCAACAAAGCAACTTCAACCTATAAAGTTTGACAGTGCTTAGAATCTACTGTTCAAAAACACTCTAATCGGTGATGTCCCCTAGCAAAGAGATTAGCCCAGTAGATGTTGTTTGTACGAGTTCTGGCGACGATCTAGTGTTTGTCACGTATAACGCTCACAAAAGTAAGTGGTTTTCATGAAAAAGGTGACCAGCTCCGTCACCATCATCTTCGGGCTCTAGGCCGGCACGAGTAGCAACTCTCCCATCCGACGCAATGCGAGACGCTGTACAAGGTGTGGCTCATGAACCAGGTGCCGACAGCGCTGAAGATGGAGCAGCACACGCTGCTCAAGTCCCTGACGAGCAGCGGCAAGATGCCTCGCGCTACTATGCTCGACACTGACGTTCCAAGTGGGAAGCGCTGACATCGGGGCGGACGGCAAACAGAAGCAAAGCGCGTGGTGCCGCCATGCATGTACTTTCGCTCACGCACGCACTCGCAGCTGGCACAGGTCGTGGACGAGCTCAAGAACTCCCCCATGTCGTACGTCGGCTTGCTCAAGGACGCCAATACGTACACGACGCAGCTGCAGACCTGGGTGCTCGGCTCCAAGCGCAACATGTGCGTCAACCGCAACATGAAGCGGTATGCATTTTTAATGCACTACTTTCGTAAAAAAAAAAACAAGAAGCGAACTTAGCTTTTATGTGTGACCATCCCCTTTATCTCACTCACACTGTTGGGCGAAGATTTCAGGAAGTTGTTCCAGTCATACGCGTTATCGCATATCTTACGTAGACACGGAATCTTCCCTGGAGTTTCAGATCAAGAATACAATGTTATCCTTAGTTTTATTTAAACCATTTCTCTCAGTCTCTGATTAATTAATGAGTATGCGGTGTCTGATGAGGGGTGGCTTCACGCATATTCTCTGTTATCTCGGAGTAAGTTCGTGAAACAAATATTGTACAATATGGATGAATAACATCAAATCTCCGACCAAACTTGATCTTAGTAAAGGGCATAATCGCGCTGTTCTCTGAAATTTATTTCAGAGTTCTATCGGGATGCGATTCTCTACCAAGATCGCATAGCAAACCACAATTCGAGAAAACGATCAAAAGCGTTGGCTCAAGAATGCACTCCGTATCGCATAACCTATCCTGTTCAAGGCGGCGCTGTGGCCCGGCAGCTGCTGAGCATGGGGCGCACGCTTGAGCAGCACTGCATCAAGCGCGAAAGTGGCGGGTTTGTCAAGAAGGCTGTTGCATGCACAAAGGAGGATCTAAAGAAGATGACAAAATTTATCTATTAAACTACCAGCTGCGCGTCGGACTACAAAGATGCGGTACTGCTGTGCCTCTTGTGGTATCTCTTCGGTTGCGCTTCAGACCTGACATTTGTTCGGAAGCAACAGCTTCCCATCGGTGCTGATGGTGTGTTCTTCATCCGCTTCATCCGCTTGAAGACATCCGACGAACATGGGTATCGCTCTTCCCTGACACTGACTTCACGACCTGCCCGCTTCTGGCGATCGCCTTGGCGTTGATCACGCAGGAGTCGCCGTGTGCAGCACTCCTCAGTCATCTGCCAGTACAGACGAATGACGTACCAGTGGAGACTCGTCCAGGATCCAGCATTTCACCTGGCGGAAATATTGGGCGACGGAGTGGCGTGCCCCCGTGCTCCAGCGTGGAACGTCAGGTACACACCAAACTTGTCCATCAGCGTTACTATAATTCCGCCTGCGCGACTTGGGCTCGCGAAGATCAGCGCCCTGACATGCTCGATGCTGGTACTCTCAGTAGCGAGGAATCGTTCGAACGCCTTCATAGCTGTCGCTCGTGCGCGCTTGGTGTTGGCGGGCTTCAAGTCGTTCAGGCTCATCGTTCTTGGTCGGAGAGTCGGCAAATATGCGAGTGATACGTGGTTTCTATGTCGATACATATCTGGGCATGACCTCCGACTAGATACGTCGGATTTCCGCTGCTTCCGACCGTAGCGCCTACTCGGCATTTTATTGGATAAAAAGTAAAGCATTAAGGTTATTTGATTCGCCTAAATAACAGAGTTAGCTCTCATTGGCAAATAAAAACCGAAGATTGGTCTCATGTTGGGGCGCCATCCTCGCTGGACTATCTAGTGAGTTTACCCGCGTAATCTTCTGATGCACATAACTGGTGAATTATATCGCGCAGTGGAAGCATTGCACATGTATCACTAGAATAGCAATAACACGGACCCTGGTATAGGCAAAGCGCGACTAGCGGTCCAGTGATTTCTTACCTATTCGTTGGGCTGTACGCCAGTGAAACTACTCGTTTCCGAGCGATTAAAATGTTGTATTTTAACTCACCCGTACTCTCCAATTGTTCACGCTTTTGTCTACGTTTATAAGCGCACAATGCAGTTGCTGAATCCAGTCGTTTCTGTTGTTTGTTTACGTATTTACAAAACAGTAAATTCTGTGCATAGCTTTTGACCTCCGATGAGTACTTGCATGTCATGGTTGCATTTCAAGTGTCCATTGTAACTGCGTTAAACCCGTTAACAAATTCGTGTCCTAATGGACGACTGATTTCAACCTCTGCCGTGGTAAAGCTCGTCCTCGGTACTCGGTCTTTAGGAAATCCGTATTTACAGAAAGATGCACCCGGTGTTGCGCGAGACTGCTTGAAGGACACCGCCAGTGCTGGTTCAGTAACAGCACTAATGAAGAGACCATGTAGTCTATTGATATTTTAGGGCATTCGAGCGTCACTTGTAGAAGGCGGTAGCATCTCAATTAGGCGCATCAGATAAAGGATAATTGTTGCTCTTACAAAATCTTATTTGAGGGCAATTCAAATGGTCGAGTCAGTCAATAATGCCAACGTTGCTAGTATTGAGCCCAGTCACCAAATTACCGTTATTACGCGCACTAGCTTCCATGAGCTCGCGCTCTTCAACATAAAGTATAGCTGATCTCAGTGTATCTCTGTCCCTTAGCTCGCGCCTCGCTTGCATTAACATATCACTAATTGAATATTCATCTCTCCAGTTAGGCCAGTGTGGCGGTCTCTGCTGGAGGAGCAGCCAGTCCTGCGAACTGAACTTAATTTTGCAAATGTTGCACTCGTACAGCGAAAGCTGATATAATTACAATTAACTCGAGCATCGTAGAGCCCCGTACGGGGATCCTTTCGAGACATATCTGGAGTAGATAATGCAGTCATCTGAGCCAGCCCCGCGACCATACCCGTAACACCGATGGTCACTCAAATCCAACGGAATCCTGTTGCTCACAATTGATACAGTATACTTCTCCCACCGGTGCGACCGTATCTGCAATTGGTGCGAAAATCCGTGCGAATTTTACTTAATCGAGAATTAACATCTTATCTCAGTAAATATCGCCGCTGATCGCGGCGAAGCGCTAAGCCGCGCCCGCTTCGCTTCGCTCCCTAGTCGCCAACCTCCGCTTCGCTCCGGTGGGGCTCCGCTCTTTAAGCGCTCACAGGGCAAATATCTACCGATTTAGCCTCGGATAGTGGAACTGGATTGTCGCAACAGTTGAAAGAAGTGCTACTTCTCAACAGATTCACAAAATGGCCGGGCGTCATCACTAGATAACGTTGCATCCACTGCAGCGGAATTTCAAGGCCCATCCGGCTGCAGGGTTCCTGCAACCAAAACAAATAATAGATGTGAAGTGTTCCACGTCTCAGCGTCTCTACCATACCTAAATAAGCCACTACGTTGCCAGACAGACCCTCTGGTTCGGCAGCTTGCTTTTTAGGGTCGACCTCTAGCACGAATCGAATGAAGGCATCAACATACCTCACGAATAAGCGCGCGGATGCTCAGTTATTTCCGAGACTGGTCTCTCGTAACTCTTCTTTACTAGGCATTCAAGCTTCCAGCACATCAAAAACAAACTGTTCTCTGAACTAATACTAGTGTATTGCGCCACCACAAAACAATTATCTGCATTCGGCGTCAACGTTTCGAACAAAGCTGGTTGCCCTAATCGTGCCTGGTAGACGAGTGTATTCTGGCGACAATGGGAGCGCTCAAAATTGCTCCCCCAAACGGCATGTGATGCTATCTCCACACTGTTTAGAAGTCGAGCCGCAGCGTTATCCATCCGATCCACTCGAAGCATGTGATGCTATCTCCACACTGTTTAGAAACCGAGCCGCAATGTTATCCATCCGCTCCGCTCGAGATAGATACCACTGTATTCTTCGCTCATTTGTAACCAGTGCACGACCGAGTTGATCCATCCCAATACACTCATAGCCTTTGAACATATGCGAGAAACGTTAACACCGAACTAAATTTTAAATATACATATGCTGTAATGCTAGTCGATCAAATGTCACCAATGTGAATAATTCATGTTCTGCAAAATGCTTACCACTTAATGCTTGATGGCTCGCTCAACGAAAGAGGGGTGTGGCGCTGGTCGCCAGGGTGACCACAACCGAATGGAAATAAGTGAGGAAAGAGCTTATCAAATAGATCACAATTCATGCCATCTGCAAACTTATCCGCTCGCCACACCATGAATGATCCATCTGTGTTCGACCCACCATCAACATCAGAAATATATAAAGCAGGCACGCCAGATGTATCGTCCATCAACCCGACTCTCCGTTTTAGAACCTGTCGCTCGTCAATTGTACGGACTACATCTCAGCCGATAAACCTTCATCTAACCCTCCTGAAATTTCCGATACGTGATCAATAAAATACTCATCATCGACAACATCTGGATACTCCGTATTTAGGGCATGATCGCAACGCAACACATATTTATACAAGTGGTTGTAGTCCGGGTAAAAGTCAAGCATGTCGTTCACTTGGTGCTTCCGTATCCGATGCATATTTTTCACTTTCACCGAAACGGGCGCTTTTCCGTTAAGCTACGATAGTGGATCTTCAACGGCCCTGTAGAGGCAGCAAGAAGCAGGGTTAGAGCTTGAATACATGTAGGAGATCATCATGAAGATAGCGCAGGTTACCTTCTTGTGTTGGACGGGGAATTAAGTTTCTGTATGCTGCCATCTGGTTGAGAGAATCTATTGTCGACTACCATAGAACTCCAACAGCAGTTTCCGGATGATCCAAAGAGTGGAAATCGCACAAAGCGCGTCGCTGCTGGCATCGCTGCTATGCGGAACTGGGTGCGTATGACAATGTGAACGCCTTATTGGCTACGACAGCTACCCTAGCACTTCATGGCGACTCCGCCACCACTGCTGTTTGCTCAGACGCATCTGATAGTGGGTAGCCCGTCATTGTGAGTCAGGTTGTGAACTATAACTCGAAGGCCCAAACACCACCCAGCAGTCCTTAGTAGAGGTTTTATACTCAAGAATCATACCACGGAACACGTGTAATATGTCGCAGTTCGCGCGCCCTACAAAACAATTGATCCATAGGCTGTATCTCAATGTGAACGTTTACTGGCTTTTGAGTCTCTTGGATAGCTCAGCTACAACTTTGTTTTAAAATGGCTACCGCTATCGCTGACCCATAATGGGGGACACCGAATTGGCTCTGCCAATCAAAGATGACAGCCGTGGTAACTGCACTGCCGGCTGCACCGCACGCAGGCAGCAACAAACTTAGGGGCCAAGAGGTTGGCGATTCAATGCGTATCAGAAAGAGCTCGAAATAGCTTCAAATCATTCTTGTTTACGATTTCTATCGACACATTATCAAGCTGTGTAAAACCTCAGAAAGTTTCAAAACGTTACTACAACACCACATGGTGAAAACAAGTTTGACTAAATTCTGGTGCTTCTTGCCATTCATTATGTCGCTCTACCTCATCGGCTCCCTGGCGTCCACCTCGCCCATGCCCACCTCAGCCGCCCCCACATTGGTCGCTCCGCCGCGGTTTCTACCTTAGGCATGTGAACACGTCGGAAACTACGATGGTGTTAAGTGCCTGGCCAAGATAAACCCGAAGATTGCTGAGCTTGTCGAAGCCCAAGAGATGTCGCTGACTACGTTCCTACGGCAGATAGCATGACCGACATGCTTTCCAACGCGCTCGGACTACATCGGTTTGAAATGCTGCGGAAACAGCTTGGACGTAGCTGGTGCTTTTCTTTGGACAATATTTGTGCCGACATCAGGTCTTCAACGCACTAACTCGTTCCGTCATCCGTGGCATTTCTCTCAATATTCTTTAAATCTTAAGCAAAATCAATTGGTGGAAGCATTAGCCCCCCTGTATCCGAGCAATCCGCGTAATCTCTGAATTCCCGCAGCTGAAGCTGCTCTGCTCGTTTCGTGTCGGATATGCGCATACCATCCCGAATGTGTCGGTACTGCAACACGCGCATAGCACTGGAATAGTTCGACTTCAGCGTACACCGCACTGCATTAATAATATCCGGACGCACACATGTCAGCAACAAACAGTTTAACTTCTCGCAAGCTGTGACTATGGGCAGTGCATCTTTCTCGATTACCGACCAGTTTCTTTGAGCTCCTGCGCAAACGCCACTCAAACACATCAATAGATGATGTTGTTAGTATGCTACACTGCAGCAGTTTTCCACTTGCGATACAATCACACTCCAAGCCTAGTCAGACACGTCTGTGAGTAGAACCATTTGAGCTGTCGTTGATGGGTGATGCACTGTCGCTGAAGTCGCCAGCAACGTCTTCATCTTATCAAACGTTTGCTGCTCCTCGCTCGTCATCTCGATTGACACTTTAGCCGCAACACGCTATGTCTTCCTTTTGTTCTGTAGAGCTTTGTATAAGCAGGCTTGTAATAGCTGAATCGCCTCTGCGTAGTCTACACTACTTTCACGTAGCCAGCTAGCAGCACAGGTAAACTGCTGTAGGTCGCCTGCTGCCTTGGGGTAAGGCATGGCCGTCAACGCTCTGATACGGTCAGCATCGTGTCGTACGCCTTGGCCACCAATTTCTCACACCACTTCACGGAATGTTGATATAGGCTTGACTTCTTAACGCTGAGCAACTGGTCCATAAATTGGATCAAACTTGACGAGGTACTCTTCAATAGTCCCAGCATACAACAGCAAGTTATCTACCCACACGAGAAGATGTTTGTACAAGATTTTTTGGTATTTCTTCAGAGCTGCGGAAGGCTCATTCTGCAATTTGCGTTCGATTCATCAATTCTAGAAGCTCCTACAGTTAGTTTAAAAAACTCCGCCGCACCCGTGCACGCGGCATTGTCAACACATCAACCTTCATGCCCCACAACTGAGTGAAATGAGATGTTTCCAGGACATGACTTTAGATTTGTATTTGACGATCTCAACCCATCTCGATGAACCAGACATAGTCGGCAAATTTGGTAAAGGTTCGCCTGAAAATTCTAAATTATCACCAATGGTTGCCTTTCGAACCCTCGTAAACCAGTTTTATCTGAATTTTTTTATCGCCTGACTAATCTGTCAAAACCCCATATGAAAAATCGACTCGGATACCACGCTCTAACACGGCATCCAAAATCGATATTATAAAGTAACTGTGTCCGTGTTGTTGAGACTCATTGAACTTCGTTACCTTATTTCTACTAAGGATTTTTTGAGTGACACTATTCCACAGGACAAAATCAAGAACGAAGTGACCGACGTCAACGCGTAGCTTGGCACGCTGTCACCCTTACCTGGCAACATATGTCAATATGATGCACGTCTGCATTTTACCTCGATGCAGAGAAAAAATATGTGACTGACAGCTTTAGCATTCTGCTGGAGCAGTGTGTCACTTCACAGAGGAGGCAGCAGCAGGCCGAGGAACTGCGCTATCTTCGTAGGCGGCTGTACGAAGAGATTGGTACCGATGAATGGCAACGCATGGTGTGCATGCGCCATTATGTTACCCTCTATTGTCTGAAGGACCCTGGGAGAGCAATCTGGATGGGGCTGCCCGGACGAGAGCTTCGTCACCACCACTAGCCTGTCTTGGCGAGCTTAGTTAGACGTGACATGGTTGATGTCATAAAAGTGCTCTCGTCATGTGTCGATGCAGGTCTGCATATTGTTGGCTACTGCAGTGTCCCTCACTGGTCTGGCAAGCAGCTGCTCCCGGAATGGGTCCACAGAGCCGCGGCGCCTGGCTGACGGAACCGATCTGATCGGTTCCCTCGCCCCGCGCGCCTTTACAGCAGAGGTACCGCGGGCGAATCTTCTTCGCCCGCGGTATCCTCGACACCGCCCGCCCAAGAACAGATTCTAGAAGGCAGAGGAGCGAAAGGAGACGTAGCAAAACAGAAAGCAAGTCAGTTAAGAATATACCGTTCCGAAGTAACTTCCACACATATTGTATGTTGTAAGACCGCTTCGCTCCCTTCCGCGGTATACCTACCTTTCGACCCAAAGAAGGTCACCCACATAAGCTGCAACTGCACCACCAGGTGCGTAATATACTACTTGTGGTCTATGTGGGCTCAATGCAACGGACTTCTTTGTGTAAGGAGTTCGGCATTCCGCCCTTTACGTTGTATCGAATGTGAAACGCTGCCAATGTAACCCCTCTCGCGCATTACACGGCTTCGACCCCGTCCTTATAGTTTTGACGTCGCTAGAACGACAGAAGGCGCTAGCGCGTTTGGTGACGAGGCGGTACCACTTGGTGCAGCTCACGTGGGGCCTCTTAAACAGCACGAACCGTCGGATTGACGCGTTATCATTGAAGTGGAAGTTCTAATCGCCATTCATTAACTGTTACGGTATGTTGTATCATGCTGCAGGTGCAGGGGCCTCCGAACCCCAACGTGCAGAATGCACACTACAACGGTGGTTGCACAACGCGTACGTTACCGTGACAGTGCGCTTCAGCGCCGACGGACTCATCGTCTGGGCGAAGCACGTCTGTCCCGGTAGTTGGAACGACGGCGACACGTCCTTCGACTTCAGACGCATATTTGCCGGTCCTATTCTAAACCCCGACTCCAGATACGGCATTGTGGCGGACAGTGCCTTCCTTTGTGGGAAGGAGATGCCAGGGAGAGTAATGACTCCTCTCAAGGACGGCGATTTAAGCCGACTAGAGCTTTCGATCCGAAAGGCTGCTAAGATTATGTCTGGGGTTATCACGTTCGGATGACAATCCGCTGAGTGAGGTATGAGGTGGTTTACCACCGACTTCTATTTCCCCTGCCGTACGACGTCTGGAAGAGGAAGATGAGGTTCGATAACCTCTTCCGTATGGTCAGCTTCCGTGTCCGGGCTCTAGGTATTAGCCAAATCCGAACAACTCATTTCCATGGGCATGAAGATATTATGTAATTACTTATGCAGATATTTGTTTCACTACTACGCTTTGACTGCCCCTTCTAGCTGTATTCTGAGATCAAAATCATTGGGCTCCTCCCCTCTGCATTGTCGCGATGAGCAGTATCATTTGGTCGTGGCGCTCGCTAGCCTCCACCCGGTCTTGCTCGATGCGATCTTCGTATCGACATCGGCTCTCAGCCACGAGTTCAGCTTCTTTGCGACCTTGCTCGTCGCGAAGTAGTTTGTTCATTTCGAGCTCTTGGCATCCGCGCGCCTCGGCCGCAGCGGCTTCCTCGCGCTCTCGCATCTCTGAATCGAGCACCGCCTCTCGGTCTTCTCGTCTGCGCCTGTCTTCGCTCTCTGCACGATGACCCGCGTCCTCTCTCATTAACATCAACACTTGGAGCATGTCCGTTCCGGCTGCTGTGCTTTTCGATAGCCTCGTCCATTTCCTTACGAAGCTGGGCCAGTCTTATCTTTGCGCATACGCGCTTATTGCTCGCGTACGTGACTCCGGTGCTAGGGCTGTCCGGTCCATCTCGTTTGCCTGGGCACTCGCCAGACGACCCGTCATCTCGTCAAGGTTATCCCGTGTGATGCGGAGGTCACAGCCCCCAAACCTATTGGCCGCCGTATTCTTGCTCTATTGCCGGCCATCTCGACGGCGTCTTCCAAGGCTCGGGTCGGATCTCGTGAGAGGGGGCGAAGCTTAAGTGGCCCGCGCTGGAGTAGAGGGGCTCTTCCCATCCTTTGGACGACTCACTGATTTCGACTTCGGTCCCGCAACACTTGGTGGATGGGTCTTCGTCGAGGATAAGGGCGGGGTTGCGTTAATCGTGTATGGTGTTGGTGTCGGTAGCCGGCGCCATAGACATGCTACATGCCCTGTTCCGGTTGGTCGATCTCGCCTCCCTTGGGGTCGACACTTGTGCATAGAAACTATTTTGTGAATGAAGCAAGCGAGCGGATGGACCTTGAAGCCGAAGAGCGCGCTGCACTACTCGCAGCCGTAGGGATTTGCGCGTCGGCGGTCGCCATCACAGTCTCCGCTGTTGTTAAGTAAGAGAAGTGCAACATCCTCACTCTGCCCGCGCGCGACATCGACGCCATCATGCTTAATCCATCGTATGACAAGCGGTTTCAAGACAATTTGAGCTTCATACAGAAGAGCTTTCACATCTTATGCCAGCTGCTGTGGCCTCTTTGGGAAATCAAGCCCCCCCCCCTCCCGCCTGTCAATCCAGACCCGTGACGCTACGAAAGTCGAATAGCCAACCACATCTACAACAGAAAGTTCGTATGTTCCCCGCTTGTTTGTTTACCATTCTTACTATAATTACTGTGTACATGCTAATGGCTTTCAAGAGTTTGTCGTAAAAGGCTGGTGATAAATCCAGAACATCTACCATGTCAAGCACGATATTGTGCGCAACTCGGTAAATATACGAGGACGTGTGGTTTGGACGTCGTTTCATATGAACCGTTTGGCGGTGGCTCGGGCTGCTATGATACTCCGACCCTCGAAAAACCTAAGATAACACATATACACAGCATGAGGTAAGGGTATATTTAATATAGTGGGCTTGGATTCTCAAACAATATATAAGGATCCAGCTTGAGAGACGTGATTGCCATTGGAGTCGACACTTTGCACACCAGAAGCGAAGTACCATGAAAAGTGGATTTTCTGAAGATGACATTAATTTTTTTCTTTATGTGTCGCCGATAACCGTCTGCGTTCCAGCTACACAACGCTCCAACACCATACATGGCACAGACCCGGGCGTTAGGAACACCCTGGCGGATCAAGCTGAGCACCATTCCTTCGGCGTGGTTGTATTATTGTTCATGCCACTATGATTCGAGAGAGTGAAAAGTACTGCAGGCTTCTGACTTCGACTTCACCGAGTCTAACATACGCTGGCTCTAGTACCATGGGGTTCTCTCGTGGCCCTCGGATTAGGCTTCGCAGATCCTTACTGAATATTGGGAGTATGACAGCCCACTCGTTCAACCTTTCAGTGCCCCCCCCCCAACAAAATAATAATAATAGTCAGATCGGCATCCTTTTTATTGCGGTACCGCATACTGTTCCTATGGTTGATACGGGACATGTAGCTCGTATGTACATGATAGACCCGCGTGCTGAATAATCGGTGGAAGAGATGAACACGGTGACTGACGTCAAGCCTTGTGGAGAGGCAATGCCTTAGATTAACTTTGACGTTGTTTCTGGCAGGTGACTCGTAATAAATCTGCAACTGAAAAGATGGCCATGGGCAAGCAGTTGATTATTGTGTCCGTGTACGGTGTTGACGAACAAACAGTGGGGCTACCCACCGATGGTCAAATGTGACTATTACACGAATATCGAAACTCAGCTACTTCATGGATACTATCTGCCAGCTGACAGCGAAACTGCACAACTTAAGAATCTCTGACGTGAAAGTTTATTTCGGCATAGTAAGATGTAGTGTACGACGTTTAGTGTAATATCGCTCTCGTTTCACCTATATTCCGCAGTAGGCTTCAATGAAGACGCCGTAATGTGCATTGAGAATTTCATTTCCACGCATTTGAGTCAGTATCAACCGTTATTAAAGTAATGAAGTATTTGCTTCGTCAAGTTTCTGATTAAGTGGCATGAATTGGTCCGGTTGAACCATTTAAAAGACTGCTGGCGTGTAAAAAACGCTTTGGTCGCCGATCAAACCAATGATATGTTCGACGGCAACGGTTGAAATTAAAACGCACCCCAACAGAATTGAAGGGCTGCATTACTTATGGATATGCATGTTGTAGATAAGAAACGCTGTGCCCGGCGCCAACGCAGCTGTGGCATCAAAAGCCATCGCGGTACAGCCCTCAGTATTGAAGATAGAAGCATCGCAAAGCACGAAATTCTGGATCGCAACGTGCTGCAAGAGGAGCGAAGTAGGTATGTGTATTTAAACCCGAGTTGTTTCAACATGTGGTGAAACGTAGAAGGCCAACAGAGTTAAGTTCGAGTGCAAGAGCTCTTGCCGAAAAACGTCTTTAATGCCCAGCATTTGAGTACGACGGATATTGCACTAATGGCAGATCACCAAAACTATATTAAAGACCCACTACTGGCACTGGCGTATTTACATTGCTGCGAAAATGACCTTGATGCCTTTGTTTTTAAAGATGAGGAATAAAAAGGTACAAGGAAGACTTCGCTCCGATTTGGATTCACCTCCTGGAACAACAGAGATTGCCTGGTGCCAAGATTTATACAAGCAATACTGTCAAACACATGGAGCGATTCGGGCCTACGCATCATGTTGTGAGCTGGTTTTGGCAAACACGCAAGTCTCAACAAGTGTGTCGCTGTCCAAACTGCCAGCTTCATTTGTGGTGTCTGACGAGGTGTTTCATGAGCGGTATAACCACTGGATTTGTTTGAACGGTACATCCAGTTGTATCGGGGAGCAATGGTAGATTGTACTATTTGAATCCGAAACTCCTTACAAACATTGACACTATTGTTTTGTGTAGCAAATGCTTTCCTAATCCTCGGGTAAATCAATTCAGTATCGCGCGAGGTCATGACTACGATTGTACCTGCAACTTACCACCACTGAATATATGATTGCTGCAAATTGTATAGCGCCCTATACGTGGTTTTGGAGTGGAGCTTTCTCTTTCAGGAAAACATTCGTCAGGTTATGCTGTTTGTTTCCCTTTGGATGGAACTCAGCCGTGTATTAATGTACATCCGGAGTTGGCAGACCATGGCACACCTCGCGTCACGTTTGTCGGACTGTCAGAACAGTGGTGTATCAAAAAGGGATGCTACCAAAAACTGTATGAATTACCCGTGGGTGACGTGTTTACTTAGCTTAATGTATTGTGCTTTTCTGTCGTTTTGTCATTTGTCGGAGATTGCTCCGTAGGGGTTCCGAGCTATATGGAGTGGTCATCCTAATATGTAAGATGGACCACTAAAATTTAGCCTAATTAAGGGTAGCCTTATTAGATAAAACATCTGAGCGAACAGCGTACGCACACACATGGGCCACATTCAAATTATCGCAGGCTCAAGTGCAAGAACCTATTGCGCGACCGCAGGAACCAAGCCGCTCTGGCGCGACTACACATGCAGCACGCGCGTACCTCCAACACCAACGTAGTTCAACGGCAGAGACCTACTTGCGGGGAGCGGTCGTTCAAATCCCCCCGGGGGTATTATTTGGTGCGCGCGTGTGTTCGTCTGGATTTGAGTTAGCGGGAATACACCAACCCTCGTATACTAGCGACAATATATTCGGTAGGCATCTGAGTTGCAGTACAGGTAAGTACAGCTGGGGATGCGGAGCAGCTTGCGATTGAGGGTTATTGTGTGCATGTGTGCTGTGTGTGTGCGTCCCCACCGTGTGTGCATCCCAGCCGTGTGTGCGTAGGTGGCTCAGATATCCTACAGCGCTACCACCGTTCCAAGACATCAGTCAGATGATGAACTCGAATACAAGAGCGCTGCGTTGACACGAGGCGGATGTAAACTCCACGGGTCCACTGCGAAGCTTGGTGATTGATTTGCTACCAAGAAACGGCATGCGTTGCGTATTAGCTTCGAGAATACGGCTGCAGATTCGCAACAAGCGAAACCAGAAGCTGTCCCACTAACAAATATCGGTGATGAGCAAGGCGTGTGGTGAGCACGGATGAGGACACTTGCTGTGAAGCAGCTGCGCAGCATGTGGATTGGGAGAGAGAAATATACATTCCGTTTCGTCGGAACGAATGCGTGGCCTAAGCTGTGCCGCTGAACGATATTACATCATTTAGCTCAAGGCACTCTACGATTGCTTGCCGGCCTCACCATTCGCTAAAGGGCTTGCTTGACGAGCAGTCGCTCATGGAGAGTCTTCCACTACCAGAGTCGCTGACTTGTCGCCTCGCCATCAAGAACGGAGACATCGTCGAATCATGTCGCGACAAGGTCCCTTCACCACCAGCATTTGTTTACACGGTTGCAGAGAGGTATCTCGCTTAGAGCCATGATTGAAAAACTTTTTGAGAGCAAAACTTCCCGGCCTATGGAGAACTGAATTTGGCATCTACCTCAAACCGAACAACGATGCGAAGAAAGCTTATTATGAGGTCGTGTGTCAAGAGGATGCTGCGCTTCTTACTCAGTTGAATGATGCCCGGTACAGGGCGAGACGGAGGCGCAATGGGCAGGCCGGGTTTGAGCTGGAATTGTTTGTGTACGTTCCAAAGCCTGAGGCACCGACATCTCTTCGTCGTGTAACCGCTGCCCTGATCCAGGAGCAGATGCCCCGGGTGGCAGCCTACCTGAGAGAGCACCAGGTCGAAGCTGGACCAGCTTCGCAAAGATACATGGCGGTGACTCAAGAACGCCTTTTTGAAGGAACGCCTTTAGTGGTGCCAGATAGCGCTATCTTCCGTCAGCTTCTCTCTATCGACGCTTAGCAGTCGGCCATGGATCACGCAATGGAAGAAGAGCAGTAGTTGAGCACCTGCAAGTATCGTTCGTGTGTGTTAAGCTCCATGGAGGTCCCGTCCCGCTGCTGGTAAATGTCTGAAATCTGCGGGAGGCGCTCGGCTGCCAAATTACAATTTGCTATCCCCATTTCGCCCCCCAACTATTAACACGCCAGCACCTGCCACTAACGTCGATGACAATAAACACAGAAAGTCAACCAATGAATCAATGGAGGGTTAGGAGAGAACCCCGAGCGTTCGAGCGCGAGAATCTACTTAATTAGTTAGTTATCGCTAGCTGACTCGGCTTGTATCCACAATGACTATACAATTTTTTTCCCGCAACATTCATGAAAAAGAGCGGGTTTTGACGAAAGGCCATGTTTGTGTGCCGCTGGATCCAGCGCTAAAGAAGTGAGAACTCCACTTTCATCGGGTTCAGATCGGGTGAATACTGGCGCAAAAAAGAATAAAAAAACGGAGCTCCCGTTGCCTGAATAAGCTCTTGCCTTTCCTTGTACATGTTAATCTTGGCATTGTCTATGACCACAATAGAGCGCGGCAAAAGCCATTGGTTGAGGAAGGGAGGATCGTTTCCATAAACATATTATGGAAGTCAACACGCGTGAGTGTCCCCTCCTCATTGCCTCACCCAAAAAATGCCTGAACGTCAATTGCGGCCGAAGTCGACACCCGCTTGCCCCGGCTGAAAGAAAGGGTTGTTGAGCAGGTGTGTTCCTAGTCGACCAGCTATAGCGGCAAGGAAAGACCTAGCACAAATTAAGAACAGAAAGAATTTGTCAGGTCAGCAATACACAGCAAAATAAAAAGTTGAGACGTGATATTTACCATCCATGGATACGAGTTGGTCGGGGCCGCTACAGAAGGGTTGAAGTCGGGCGACATACTCACTGCACTCGCTAGGCACACCTTCTCGCGCCCTCTTCGTGAGCACCTTTCTCGTTAGATTGAGGTCAAATATAAGTGCCTGACAAATAGTTGAGTCCGAACAGTTGATAGTGTCCTTGCCGTACAAATGCGCACACCTCGCTTAGCCATTGCGACGTCTTGACCCTTGGCTAGTTCTTCATGACATTTCCTGTCGTACGAAACCGTCTACACCAGCGGCCTAAACTACGCAACGATAGTTCTTAAAGGCTAGTTACTGTCGCTGTGCCTATGGAATACACGTACATGAGGACGATGCCTCTCCAACGCATGTCAATTGAGAAGTCCATCTTAAACTCTTCTGTAGCGGCGAAAACCTTAAATGGCTGGACCAAGGTCGGTCATTCAAGATTTTCCCGAACTCGAGACTAGTTTTATTGGTCCTTTGGAAGAGTGCAGCAGGATGCTATATAATTGGAGGAAACTCAAAAATTGAGCTACTATGATAGGATATAACTGATCTCTTGTAAGAACGAGGGCAATTCGTAGTGCCAATCGCCGTCAAAAGAGACGTATTACCCTAGCCCTCGCTCTAAAGAGGCACTTCTTAAAGCCCGCTTTCCCAAAGCGATGAAAGACACAACACTTCAACAAACGCAAAGTACATTCCGCAATCATAGAATTGTTATCGACGGCTCACCTGAACGGCGACAAGATCTCAGTGATTTACAAGCAAAACACAATTGAAATGAACGTAACCATGGCAAACACCAAAATACCTCGATAATATGAAGAGAGTAAAAGTGGGGAGTGCTACGGCAACGATAGTCCTGTGGAGAGTGATGTAGATGCTACGACGAATGAAATCTTGTGAGGCGGTATCCCGTTCTGAAATACGCTGTGCTCCATCATGGCAAAACCAATAATGCATTTGTTAATGTCATGGCTTCCATTCTAGACAAATTCGACGAACACCCTACACTCCAGGTTAGTAGACAACCAAATCGAGTGTCTGAGTGGGCCGAAAATGACCAACTACTTGCTGGAGCATTTCCGACAATTTATTTTACTATGCTACCGCACGGATCGATACCCAATGATTTATTAAATCATTGGTGTGGTCTTATAACTGTCGCTTTTAATCAACCTTAACCCTCGTAGGGCGGTATTCGGAATGATACAGAATATGGGAACTTGCAGGAAAAATATTCAGGCACCTTACCAACACACGCAATTGCGGCATATAAAGTTTTGTATAGACAAGGAGTAGGGGTTTCAATCATGGCGGATACATGAGGGGAAGATAGACAGGATATTTCAGGTGTTACGAGAAAATTCGATATAAACCTGCGAGAGGTGTGGGGTCTCGCCCTCTCGCCACCGTTCATTTCGGAAACAAGCCAACGATGAACGGACAAGGTAAGAAAACTTTTGCGCAGTTTTGGCGCGAGCTGAGAGCTACAGGATGGAAGGCTCGGTTGCCTACTGGAATGTGTAGGCGTGAAAGAGCGTCTCGACGCGTCCCATCAAGGCATAGACTTCTTTCTTGGTACGTTCGTTTATACGAATGCACAGTATGTCACTATACT
Source organism: Phytophthora europaea (assembly GCA_030463285.1). NCBI lineage: Eukaryota > Oomycota > Peronosporomycetes > Peronosporales > Peronosporaceae > Phytophthora > Phytophthora europaea. The sequence continues at coordinate 20,362 of JAHQIV010000072.1, read as the reverse complement.
AACCATAATATTCTATTCAGGAGAAGAAGAAGTGATGTCATTTGGGCGCAAGGTCGCGTTGCTTGAGATCTCCAGACTGCCGCGCGCAGGCTCCCCTCCCAATACACGCACGCCCGAGTCATCCACGTCCGAGACGAACATGCCCGAGACCACCATGCCTGAGACGCCCACGATCGAGCTGGTCGACGTGGAGACGCCCATATCCGCGCTGCCTATGGCTGTGGATCTTGATTTGGAGATGCCCAACCCCAACATGCGAGGGATGGACTCATCCGACGGGGAGGAAATAGGCAAACAGGCTGCTGTGGATACTGAAGAGTCGGTGCTCGATACATTTGACTGTGATCAATTCATTGACGCCTTGCGCGCCGAGAAGTATTCAACCCTATTGGCGCAGATGATGTGAATCTAAGTCTGCAAGCATTCTAAGCTGGCGATGAAGATGAGTCGGTGAGCGATGTGGGGGGGGCTCCTCAGACTGTGGTGGATTCGAACGACATTATCGATTGCGACACTGAAGATGAGAGCAATCTATTCCAGCAAGATGACGATGCGATGCGTGAGATGGGAGCGTCGGGGTGGAATGTGTATGATGAACACCATTCTGGTAAGTCTGTACAATACAGAATAGAAGTTGATGTACTTCCATGCAATTATGTAGTCTTCGCTGTTGTTGTGCTGTATATGCTAAGGGTGGCTGACATCATTCTGTATGATCCTGACTTAGGCAACCGACAACTGGATGGGGCCAGTGATCTATTCGACGGAGACTAAGGTCCGACGCGCTCTGCAGAGGCGTGTGCCCGCTCGCATCTAGGTATGTTCTTTTACTTTCCTTGAAAGCAGCTATGGTTTCGAATTGCCGATGAGACCGATACATATCGCATAGAATGAATCTCAATCGACGCGGAGAAACAACCTGCCAAGCAGCTTGACGCACAAGCGAGAGACCCGAACAAAACGGTGCAGCCGCTAGAAGTGCTGGAGGCGAAGCTGAAGAATACCAAACCGATCAAAGCGCACGAAATTCTTTACGCTGCGGGGCTTCTGATAGCTCGTTCGCTCTTCAGTCACACGGATGGGCTTGACAAACACTGGCAAACTGATGAAGACGGTGCGATTCCGCGCGGAACTTTCAACCGGTTCATAACTCGTGGTCGGTTCAAAACTATCACGAGGTATCTCCATTTGGAGAGCAATTCCGTGGGTAATCAACGGAAGGCAAAGCGTGGAAGGTGCGACCCGTGCTACAGGCGCAGGAGAAGATATTCCGCAGAAGTTATCGTCTGGGACCACGCATCAGCTTCGAGGAGGGCACGATTCCAAATGGGAGCAAGTTCAATCCCATTCGAGTGTATAACAAGGACAAGCCGCACCAGTACGGCACGAAGTTGTACATGACTTGCTGTGCGGACTCTGGGTACTGCTCCAGGTAATGCTCGTTATTAGTGATGCTACAGAATAAGTTTTTCTGTATCCCACCGAATAATATTTCTAGTGACTAACATATTCTGTATCCTACAGAATTGAAGTGTTTTTGGGGGCGTCGGACGAGTTGAAGAAGGCACAGACGGCCGCTCAACGGAAATAAGTGAAGAAGAGGGCAAAAGTAGTCGCCCAGAAAGCTGTGATCCGGAGCGTATCAAAGGCGCTTGTTGGCCAGCCAGGCAAACGACTCATCATTGCCGACAACTTCTACACTTCGTGTGCTCTTTTGCTGAAGTTGCTGGACATGGGTTTCTACTACGTCGGAACGCATCGTAACGACCGTCTGGGGTGGCCAGTGAACTTCGAGTTTACGCAGAAAAAGCGGTCAAAGCGTGTGGTGCATGGTTCGTACCGTATTGCGTAGTGCAAATCTCACCCCTCATTGGTTGCAGTCTCGTGGATGGACTCTAAGCCTGTGAGCATGATTGCCACAGGCTGCGCAACAACACCAGCTGCTGTGAGCAGGAAGGAGAAAGGATCCACCGTATCTCAAGTGCTACCATGTCCTCAGCTAGTGGCCAATTATCATGGGGGCATGGGCGGCGTTGATCAACATGCCCAGCTTCGCCTGCAGAGGTACTCCATCCAGCGCTGCGTAGCCTTCAAGCAATACTACCGCCAGCGCTTCTTCGCGTTCGTCGACATGGCCGTAGTCAGCAGCTTCATCATCCACTAGCTGATCATGAAGAAGGAGGGCGGCAACGTACCCACCCACGCTGAGTACATGCGCCGGCTGCACCTCGAGCTGCTGGGGATTACTGGCGCAAACGTGCGCAGCAACATGAGCGTCGAAGGCTTGGTCTCGACTCCAATTTCTACTAGTGAACGCCAGCTATAAAACCAGGAGAACTACTACAGTGCAAACGGACAGCGCAAGCGCCGCCAGCATCTCTGATGTGTGCTCCGCCTTAGCACCGTCAAAAACAAAAGGCTTCGAAACCAGCTATTTCTGCCAGCGTTGCACGGAGTATCATGGAGGCTACGTACCGCTCTGCAATTGCGTCCGCCGTCAAGAAACCGGCAACAAATCCACGTGCGACCAGATTTGGCATGCCACCTGGGTGAACGGCACTATCATTCCCGCGCACCTGAAAACGCGCATCCGCTTTCGCAAGCGCAAATGTTTAGAGGCTGAAGATGAGTAGACAGAAGGGTAGTTAGTGCAGATAGTGTCAGCTTCTATGCATCCACAACATGTCATATCACCTCAGGTTTTTGATTGATGGCAGGGGCGAATGGTGCACCAACCTTTTGGCCAAGTTCTAGTCTAGTTCTTCTTCTGCTTCCTTCTAGTCTAGAACTGGCCGAAAAGTTGGTGCACGAACGCGCGGCGACTAGCTGTCAGATTTTGGCGCGGTTAGACGAGTGACAGGTATTTTGGTGCGAAGTGGAGTAGTAATCCGATTAGAGGGGCTACTACCCTGCAGAGATCCTGCAACAAGAGCACGTCACTTTTGATATCGGGCTGGCAAATCAAGTCCTGAAGAGATAGCCAGTATCGCAACGTTTTCGACAGGAAATCACTCATCTATGTACTGATTCGCAGCTATTACTTGCAGTACCATTGCGAATGGATTGCAATAGCATAACTTTTGCAGGTCCCCCAGTATACTTTTAGTAAGATAACATGATATTCTGTATGATACAGAATAAAACTCCTCTCTTCGAGGGTTAATCTTGGTGACGACAACGTCAAATCAAGTCCAACTGCATGCAGCAATTCGAAAAGCTGCCCGACCCGGAACATCACACGAAAAAAATACTTGCCGATTTTGGAGAAGTTGCAAATGCGAACAACTTGACGAAATATCAGTTGCGTCCACGTGAAGTCAAACGTTTCAATGCTGCACTGCGAATTATTTTACTGGTTGGAGAATTCGTACCTTTTTCTCGTTTGAAAGCTCGGCATTCCGATCGAAAATTGCTGCAATGGGATACCGTTATGGAATTCTGCAGCATTGGGTGAAATTTGCACCTCCTGAACATGAAAATGTCAATTTGCATCACATCGCACAATTAAGGATATCCAGGGATCAGAATAATAAAGTTGAGCTTGCAAGAATACAAACCAACAGCTGGAATAATTTGCGCGAAGAGATTAGATCCAGCTAACGCGCTCGGTTCAGGTATCAAGTCGTGTCCCGGTATTAGCTTTACTTGTATATGAACAATGTATTTATGTTGTTACGCAGCATGTTCTTCGCTGTTCAACATCAGATCTGACCCGAAGAAGTCGCGACTAGACTACACGCGAAGCCGGATACTACGGGAAAGTTGCCGCGTTTCACGGGATTATTGAGCCGCAAGTTGATAGACGACTGCACGCACATATTATGTGGGTCATATTGTGACGGTTACGGTTCCAACTATGCACCCACTTTGCTAAGTAGACTTTCGATTTGCTCGGAGATGGAGTCATATGTTGCTAACTTGTTTGATACCGTTACTCTGAATTGAATCTCGACTGAAACGTGAAAATGGAAACAAGAATGGAAAGTGCAACAGAACCAACCACTACCCCGTGCTTGTGAAACTGTGTTACCACACGTAAGACAACCCTTTGGTGAATTTAAAACTGCGTGGAAAGACAACTCCTGGCTACAAACGTGCACAACACTCTACGAGAGGAGTGAAGGGTGAGAAAGGAAAATTTGGTTGCCGTTTGAGCCGTCCAGCTGGGATACATGCAGATAGAACCCAGCCGATGGTAGTATATCTTGTGAGCCTTGAAAAGGTAAATGAGATCGGTTTTTTACCTTTGAATTGATGTCAATCTTGCACGACAACTCGACGCTGGATATGACGCTCAACGGAAAATTCCTGGCCAAAAATAATGATCTTATCGTCTGGGAACAGCATCGCCCTGGGTAGGCCACTATGTTCGTTGAAACCAATATCGGATTGGCGGCTTTTTCAGGATCACACGCCAATTTAAGTGTAACGAAGGGCGAGGATAGTGGAACGGCGGTGTAGAAATATCAAATGTCCTACATGACTAAAGAGGGGCATAACTGAAAAATACAGCAGTAGTGATGGTAACCGCTCTGGGTCATATAGCTAAGTTTCCGAGCTCTGCCGTAGATAGCGGTAGTGCCTCAAGGACGGCAAAATATTTGGTACACGCAATATCAACGCTTTTGTAGGCAGTCACGAACGGCCGCATGTGTTGATAGTTTGTGCACTGCTTGGTCATCGATCATACTTCTCGTCAGGTAAGTTTTGGTATGTGTACGCGCATTATGTTATTAATCTAGCGACTCAATAAAATAGCTGAGATATCGATACTGATATCACTTATGGAGAAAACTCGACTATTCCGAGTAATTCAAGTACTTACTTGAATGAATTTCACGACGAACTGGATGCTAAAGTCACGGTGGAAGATGTCAGCGGCGACGACATAATGACAAACCAACTATCTATCAGCATTCAGATAGAAAGCAATAGATAGGAACGCATGATTGTTATTAATACAAGGCAGTTTATTCCTAACCTACAAGTGCGCAAGTCGTTCGGTACTCGGTACCTTAGGCGATAGGGAAGGCAAGGCCTTTTGCATAGAAAACAACCCGCCAGGCGTCTGTTGTGGTTAGCGTGTTACGCTTCCTCTAACCTATAGTGTGTGTGACCCCCGTCACAGTTTTTATTCCAACCGCAATTTTATGCGAACAGAGGCGGCCATTTCCATGACTACACACCGGTTGAATTTGCTGCACTGTTAATATCCTACCTCGACAAGAACGAAAAACAAAGCAGCAATGTCCGCAAACACCGATGATGAGACCCTCATTGCTCAAATATTACTTAATTATTTCAGGGTTTTTTTCTTGGTGCAACAACAACGCGCTAAATCATGGAAACGCCAGCAAAAAAGCATCCACAACTGTCAAGAACTACCGCAAAAATATCCAAGTAATCAAAGCTGGAAGATCGGTGACGTGACGCCCGATTACCGATCAAGTTGTTCATTCACTGCCAACACACTTAACCAACTCTGGCGTTCTTCAGGACCCGGCTTGTCTAGACGAAACAACAATTCTTGTAGCTAGCAACACCAATAAAGCGGCTCTAACTACTTTAGCCGTTCAAGTTTTGGGAGAGGCATAACATGGGGGTTTGTCGATAGAAAAGACATCTAAGAGATGTTGACATGCCATCTAGAGTTGAGGAAGCTTTGTATGATGAAAACAAAACTACCCGTCGTTATTTGCTTACTTTGTACCCAATGGACCAGCTCAGGTTCCGGATAATGCTAGGGTTGAGGGTTTAGCATTTAGGGGAGTCGCTAACGGCACTCCTTGCCGGATGCATTTCCTAGCATGGAATGACGCATCTAAAAAAGTATTACCATACATATCGGCATCACAAAACGACAGCGCTATCAGCCTTGCTTGAGGATTTCTCCCGATACCGAAGAAGACTCAATACTATCAACACGATGTCGATTTAGTGTTCATAAATGCGATATAGAAAGCACAAGGAGCCACTTTGAAACGAATTCTTTTTTACTTTAAGGCTGCCCTTACGCACCTGACTGGAGATTTGAACATATTTACGTTGGTTTATCACGAATCCCTGAAGCGGATAAACTCAAATGTTTTCCATTATCACCACTGTTCAAGACAGATAAAAATTAGATCATCATTTACACGACACAATTGAAGATGGACATTCAACCAGGCGGGTACTGGAGAGCACGAACATAATAAAACAAAAAATTGCATTGACATTAGTGTCTTCATGCACGTACGAATTTCCTTACGCGACGCCACCTCAAAATATACATTCCAGACTCAACAACGGACCTAGTTTTATAAGTGTATGGACTGGCGCAGGGTGTCAACTATATCTAAAAAGTGTTGGTCTGCATATAAGGAAGGTTCGCCTTACTATTGATGCTGGGATAATTCCTGTATCGTAAAGCGTGGGCATGCATAGCACTTAGTAGGTCGCCTTACGCCCTTTTTAATTTGATGAATCATGGGTAGAGCACTTAAACCTGAGCCTACGACCCTCCTTGGGACCGCACGGGGCGTAAAAACCAAACCGAGAACCGTCACAAATCTGTCTGTCGAGAAGTCAAGCGCGTCTCCAAGAGGAGCTAATGAGCCAATTCGCCAAACGGCATACCAGGGACTGCGAGAGCGTTGGTTGGTGCAACCATGAGAACCAACATCCGACGAGTGACCAGTGTGGAAGGTGAGCTCAGTATGTACGAGGACTATGTATTTCTAAAAAAAATTGTGGCCATAATCAGATCTACAAGCCGTATTTCAGAACCAAAACACACCAACGGAGCAACGTACCATCCAAATGAAGCTATTGTGGGTTTCGGGTCACACCCACAAGGAGATCAGCAGCACGTCATCGACGCAGCCTCTCCGGAACCACCGGAAGAGTTGATAGTGGTAAGTTAATCCCTACTTGGTGCTTGACGGATAACCTGTCTACATCTATGGCTATATTTGTGCAGCACTGCTCTTTCGCGATACGTACGCACGAATCATGACGACATGGACGAGACCCTACTCATAGCGCTTTGAAATGATGAGCCAGCCCCCCCCCCACCGGGCGAGATCGTCGAAATTACCGCCTATGCTGGCTTAAAGTTGTTTCGCAAGACTTGTGGTCAAATATCGGACGAACTGTGGAATTTGGCCTGGGAAGCAACACACCGTGATGCGTTGTGCAGGATAGCTTGATCACGTTTTAATGACTTCTTGCTTTTATTTCATGATCTTTTCAATATATTCACCAAAAACATTTAAATCTGTGCGTGCGTGTGTATGCATTATAGCTCTGGTAATATGCACATATGTTTGTTTTACACGACACCTGATTGATTGGTGTTTATGTTGAAGTTTATGTTTAAATAGAACCTTTTGAGATGCTACATTGAAGTTGCACATAAAATGGAATAAACATTTCTGCTCCTTTGGCTCCGAAAGTATCCTGACCACTATGCCGTTTCAGAAGTTTCAGGAGAGGCAAAGGTTAGGCTGGTTGAGCTCGTCGGATTGATAAGGTTTGTTTAAAATTACAGGCGCATGTAGGTATACACATATGGCTAAGCGTAAAGGGACGACAAACTACAATAAACAGGAGTGGTAGTGCCTGTTTGCATCGGTGGCTGAATTTTGACAGTCCTGCGGGCCCGTTGAGATACCGTAGCAAAACACTACAATGGGTCTGCAATGCAGGTAGGCCAATGCGCGACACGATCAGCTTAAAAAGGGGGGTCGGGGCTCGACGGTCTTGCAGAGAAAGGCTTGGCAAGACGACGCTTGGGCTCTTCAAGCGCTACTATGTAATGTAGGGAGAACACGATGGTAAATTGAGGAATGACATTAAGCTAAAACACACTGCTAGCTAGATCGGTGCAGTACTGTCTTGTACTTCTGTCAAACTAAGGGTTCCAAGCCGAGAAGCATATCAGGTTCATAATCATTCTCATCGAGGCGATCAAGATAGTGATCCCTATTGCCGGAGACCTCGACCTAATGCTGTCCACAATGACACCTTGCGAGTACAATCAGTGTAAGCACCAGCGCTCACCTGATCGTGAGGCAATCCTGGCACCCGGCAACGACATGAAGACACTCAAGATGAAAACGTTCAACATGAAGTCCTACCCAGATGATTATCTGGATGTTTTCGTGCTGAACGCCGACGAATACACGCGGGGATGATGTACTACATAGTACTATAGCTGTGCTATCATTTTTTAAATAATGCTTATATTTTCCTGTACGATCTACTTGCTAGAAGTGCAATCCCACCTCAAACGAATGCTGTCGGGTCCAAGCGAGTGTGCCATCAGCTCCAGCATCAATTGGATAGGCAGCGGTATGGTCTTGGCCGACTGGGCGCCTAACAACTCCAGTAACTCGATCGTCAGCATGGACGCCCTCGTCGCATGGTTGGACCAACGTGGAGAGCAGCAACGCCAGCAGCAGCTCGACCATCAGCATTGATGCCCTAGTCGCACGGATGGGCCAACGTGGAGGGCAGAAACTCCAGTAGCAACTCGATCACAAGAAGTTCCCACACGAGTTTTTCTGGATGGTGCAGTGGCTGAATATGTCAATGGAGATATCACAGGTAGAAGTGCAATACAGGTTCTTGTATTACCATACATCTCACGTTCTTTGGAATGTTGCTGTAGAACTTTTTAGATCTCGGGTAGACTTCTTGATGCCCGCCTGCGATATCTCGAGAAGAACTCAGGTGAGAGGCAACTGAAGTTGGCGAAGCACAAGTCTCACTACAGGGACGCTAGATCCATGGCGGCTTCGGCCAGGTTTTGGGGTGGTGTTCATGCTGATGGTTTGGCGTAGCGAGTTTGAGTCCTTGCTGAAAGTAGAAGCGAAGCTCGAGTGGCGAGATTTGCTAAGTGCATTGGATGAACATGGGCTCGAACTCTGCAATATAGTCGTGCAGGCTGCAATTCTGGCTGAGCGCCCATAGGTGTTCGCGCAGTACAAGCTCATGGTCGGGCGGCAGAAAGCAGCGGCGCATGGCGCCCTTGAAGGCGCCCCAAGACTTGGTCCTCCCCATCGTTTCACATTCCATCGAGAACTGTCTCTACCAGTTCATTGGCGACACCCCCAGATGACAGACCATCATATCTAGAAACTGCGGCGAATCCTCTACCATTTGGGAATGGTAATCTGCGTAATACTGCTCGATTGAGAAGAACCACAATTTGAGGTACTCCGTGATCTTGCCTTGATGCGTAGGCGGTTTGGCTTTCTATCCGCCGGTGAGTTTGTAGCGAGCGTGTCGAGGTGCGCCTCGCTCGCAGCGTATTGATGTTGCATCATGACTTGAAAGTTGGCTTGTTGGCGGTAGGGGGCTTCGATGAGTTCTTCAAAGGTGTTCGGCACGGTGGTCTCTACCAGCGTGGCTTCAAAATCGCGGATTGGGATCGAGGATTGAGATGGCTGATCGGGAACGTGGATCGGGACCGAGGAACGAGATGACCGAACGAGATCGCGGATCGGGATCGACGGTTATCGATCGGCCAAGATGGGAAGAGCAAGGGGGCTAAGCCAAGACAAGAATCAAGTGGTTGTCGGGTTGTAGACTGCAGGATGGGATGGTAGCCGTAGCGATGTAGAGGCTAAACATAAATCAGAGTTGATACTTACACTAAACACCACTAGTGTCTTAGTCCCCAGTCTCGGGACCTCGGTGGTGTTGTCAAGTGTCAGGGAATAGCGGATCTGGTAGTGAAATTAAGTCTAGATAATTTATTGGTCAGCTTTGCCCACTCTAGTGACCCCTTCCTTTACGTACAAGTATCCAATCGGCCAGATTTAACAGTTTGGCTGTTCGGCACTTCACCATACGTTTATAGATGCGTCATGGCTCCAATACTCCGCCAAGTCGCCCATTGTTCGACCGCTCTCGATGCAAGAACATGTGCGATCCTGGCAACGCGATTACGGACGCTGTGGCCGAAAAACAATCACTGGAGGACAGCCAATTCTAAGCGGGCCTGCGCTGGCTTAAGTTTAATCAAGTCGCATCCGCTGAGCGCTTAAGATTCTAAAGATAATCTGCATTAAATACATACTCGTTCACGTATTCATGGCACTTTAGATCTACTGTAGTCGAGTTAGCTCGTATCTGAATGCAGATTAACTCAACCGGATGCAAATTTACTCGACCGGCCGAGTAATCTTGAATAGATTAACTCGACTGGATCGAAATCAACTTGGCCCGATTGGCGTGTTAATGTGCATCCCCGGGTGCATCGTGTCGGACGTTAATAGTTTTCAAATGTTTGCAGTGGCATTAGTCATATACGTGAATTAAGATTCGCAAGCAGTGTCAGCTCCTTGACAGCCAAGTCGCGAGCTGAGTAGGTGATGGCGCTCGTTAACGCAAATATAAATTGTACATAGCCGCGACCGTTTCACCAACGGCGGCAAATCTCAAGCGTAACGCTCGGGATTTGCCGCCGAGAAACGACCTGCAGAAGCAGGTCGTTTATCGTGTGGACTGGAGACCGGTTTCGGTGAACTATTTTGTTGTGTATTTTCCATGTCGCTCGCTTGTATTGTGCGACGAGATGTAGCCGGGACAGCTCCCTCCGCATACATGTACCAAACTCAAGTCTAACCAAAAGTAGCTCATCATAAATATGAACAGCCACTTCTGGTTGCATATTATGCATATTATTCACCCCACAGATACCCTGTGAGCCATCGAGCAGCGAGTTTTGGGGAATATCGGGCTCGTCCGAGGCTGCGTAGTATTGTAATTTCCAGCTATATTTGGATATTTGGGGCGACTAAGTCTCCAGCAAATCGGCCTACTGTATCGCAAGTGTCATATCCAGCAGCCAAATTCACGGATATTCGCCTGCATGATTATCCTGTCATGTATGATATTAACATTTGCAACGGAGTTTAGGAATAGTCAGACATATGGTGATCATCGAATGGGATATATTTTGACAAAAGATCAAGTTGAAGTAAATCTGATGGCACCACTGACTTCAGGAGGGAGCGCGCAAAAGGATTCCATCGAAGTCCTACAAGATAATGCTCGAGACATGCGCATGTCTGCGCCCATGCGGGTAGGGAGCAGACCTCCTTAAACATGGGCATATTGATCATATACTCATATTGACCATAATCTAGTTTTCAAATCGCCCATATGTGAAAGCATGCTAACGCACATAATTACCTTGCAGTCACATGTTCTACAAGCAAGTAGGCAGTCGGTAACGTATTCATAGTGTTTGCAAAAATAGTGGTTTTGTATGCGAAGTCGTTTTCCAACTTCTACCAGGCGCTCGCCAGCTCACTCTGTGTTTTCGTCCCAAGATTGCAGTCGGCAATGCCTCCTAAGCGCCCTGCTACATCGGACATCAACCTTCCGCCCCCAAAACACAAGTCGAAGAAGGCGCTCCGCCTCTATAGGCCTCAGCATGCAATGCGATATGGTTTGATTCCTACCTCTTGGGGTCCAAATGGCGCTTTAACTTCGGTAAAGTGCCGATTCTGTGATGTGTTCAAGCGGGAAGAATGCAAACCTACTTCTGCCAGCGACAAACCTCGGAAGAAGACTGCGAACGTGAAATACTTCAAGACTTTCCGACCTACCTGCTGTAAACAGCACCTTCAAAATGAGCATCCGTCTAAATGGACAGCTTACGACCTTCGCAGGACGGACGAAGAGAAGGAAGCATTGTTTGGATAGTCGCTGGTCGTCCCAGTAACCCAATCGCTTCATGCACACTTTGACAGTTTGCACGATGCTTTAGTCATCCAAGTCAAGTCCGCAATTGTGGATACAATTATTGATGATCTTCTGTTCCATCCTAGTACCATTGGAGAAGTTACCCATGCAAGAGCTTTGAGCCTGTTTGATCGAGTGCTGGGTAATGATGGAAAGCTGGTCGAGTATAAGACAAAAATAGAAAAAACGATTTTTTCTTGTGATGGGTTTGATCGACAGAGGAACTTTGTTTCGAAAGGCCGCAGACATTGTCCAGTTCGTCCGCGATGAAACGGGGCTCTCCGTGTACACTGGGAGTCATCTAAGAGGTACCGTACCCGCCTCGTGTGAGATATAAATAATTGTTACCGTACCGGTGCTTTCACAGGCTCGGATTCTATCTTGAACGAGAATCCAAGTTCAGACCGAAAGCTCGTGTTCATGTAGGACAAGACCCTGGTCTACCACCCGCAATTCTTCCAACAACACCTGAACTGCAAGAAACAGCTCTCCTAGATTAGCAATATGAGCTCGAGAAAAATATTAAATTTAAATGAATATTAACAGGAAGAAGGCATTTGCGAGCTGGCTAACCGATGTCTGACGGAGGTCAAGTACATGAGAACTGGAGGCTACACTAACAGATGCATGTGGCTTGATCCGTGAGGTTACACAAATTTTGTACTTGTCCGACTGGGTCGACATCCACCCTTTTGGGATAAGATATCATAGTTCATCAAATATTCAGTCGTTTTCGCTTGAACATTGCAGTCAGCATATTTTAGCGATACTACAAATCTAAAATATGTGTTCATACAGGATTTGCGAAGGTCTGCGAACTCTGGATATAAATATCCAGCGAACATTGACTCCATTTTAATGGACTAATTTAACGTGTCGGACACAACAAGTTGCTGGATATGACATTTGCGCTACGATATGGGCTCGGACTTCATCTTACTTGCGCTTCTCAGCTTCGGCTGCAACGCGTAGCTCAGCCAGTCTCTCCAAGGCTTCCAGCTGTTTGCGCTGTTCAGTTAGAGTCCTTCGTTGAGTATCCGAAATCTGGGCATTTGTAGCCTGCAACTTCTGGTATTCTTCGTGAAGGTTGGCTTGTTCCATTCGGTCATCATCTAACGCTGCCTTCAGTCGGGCCTTAGTAGCTTTCCGCTGACTCTGCTCGGCGTTAAACTGAGCCCAGGCGGTGGCCTCACTTCAAGCCAAGTCTTGCTGATATTGTTGGTCATAAACAGCCACCTGAGCGACAGGGCGCCAAACGAGAAACGTTCCGATTTCAAACGATCACCGGAATGATATCGTCCCAGGCCAGACCTCGTCTCAGCAACTTCAACTTTCTGTTCAGCTGGTCGCTTGGACTCCGGGCTACCGGGTAAGGGGATCTGGGCCGGGTGATCAGCCACAGGCGTCCCTGCCCCAGCTTTTGGTTGCATAAGACTAGCTCGGGGAGGGGCTGGTGTTACAGAAATTACCATTCCTGGGAACGAACTCCGAGCCACCCCCGTCACAAATCCGCGCATCACTGTAGCAGTTGACATCGGCAAATGCGTCCCCGTCCCAACCATATAATCCGTCACGGACATCAGGGAGAGCCAGAGGATTGCCGATCGGCACAGCTTCAACTATTCCTTCTCGGAATTTGTCCAATCATGTATGTTCATCTCTTCGTCTCCTCCAATCAACGACCGCTATCGATTACGGCCGAGCTCTGCGTGGCTGTCAATCACCGAGACTCAACAAAATTAACTTCAAGACAAATAGAAGCAACTCGTCGAAAGATTAATTAATCATCATTTTACAAAACAGCACCCCCGTATGACATATTTCATCCTTCATCAGGGACAGGTCGGAACTGGGACCTGCACCCACCATGCTAGGCATTGAGTCGCTCACGCAAAGCATCACGTCTGGTCTCGGAAGCGGCGTCGCTAGAATCACGCAAGCTCGGGATTGAACCTCCAGCTGAAGATCGCATCAATAGCGGGCGCTTACGCGCTGCTCCACTTTGATGCTTGAGGCTGGGCTCTTGGGTCTGAGACCAGTCAGCTGAAGTCGCACGACTAGTTCAGGACACAAAACCAGCTGAGTGTCTTCGTTCATGATGGCATCGCCGTCCTTGTCCAGCGGAAACCCAACTCGAGATTCGCTCGTCTAAGCGGAAGCTGTCAACAGCGGATCCAACTGCACTCTTCCAAGCAGTCAGCTCAGCTCTGATGAAATGGCCAATCCGCTCGACTTCCAGTCTGATTTGAGACTCGGACACTCCTGATATTTCAGACAAAGTATGGGACTGGATTCCGAAATTCATATCCAGCCTCATACAGCATGGTCTGAAGCAGAGCAACACACGCGATGGGCGGCATTAGGCTTAGCGAGACTCGGACTGCCTTGAGATCAGATACATCTGGGATCTGACGACGCCCCGCGCTGAAAACGTTCAGCCACCTTGCGGCTGGGGACCAAGTCACCGACATCAGGTGTCTAGCTGTAGCTTCTGCTGCTAGGATGAAACCCCAGAGGTCGTGGGACACCTCTCAGCCGCTGAAATGGTCATCTGTCTGGCCATAACGAACTTGACCAGGCTCCTCCACTTGCCGAGCCGAAATATCCTGTCCCAGGGGCATAGTTGAGGCGAACAGGGTCCGTCCCAGCCCAAGCTGAGCTCTGCTCTCTCAGCTGCATCTCTCGACTTCCCAACAGGCTCAGTGCACCGCCCTCGACTTGGCTACTGCGATGATTCGCAGCAGTTGGCTCCGGGTTAGCACTTGGCAGTCGGGAATTCGTAGTCGAAGCTTCGGATTCATCTTGAGGGGCAATATTCTGGTGCTCAGCGGGCACAACTTGGCTTCGACCTTCATCAACTCGGGCGCTCAGCCGAGCGCCCGCTTCGTCGCCTTGACCAGCCCCAGACGGTTTCACCTCGGGCAAGCTCAGCGACGGCACAACATCTTCCGGCATAGGGGGAGCTTCCGGCTCGGCACTTGGTTCAGCTTCACTTGGCTGTGACGCTTCCACCTCAGTGCTGGGGCTTGAGACTTCCAAAGTCGAACTGCTCGACTCCGACTTCTCAGCTACCTGCGGCACCACCTCAGCCGGCAATCCAGCAGCACGCAAGCTTCGCCGAAGCGAAGACTCGCTCTTCTCACCTCTTTTCTTCGACACACTTGGACTTGGCTTAGTCGACATGGTTGACTCTCGTCCGTCCAAAGTCGTTTCCTGATCCGGGCACGCGCACCAGTTGTGGTGAGGTGCGGGCAACTTCCCAGCGTCCAGAATATACCTTGATCAAACTTGAATTGCCAAACTTCAGGTCTAAGCTCGGAGGGGCTCAGAGTCTTAGAGTCTCAGCTGATAAACCTTCGCTGGACTCGAAGAAGACTCGGCCGACACCTCTAAACTCGTACTCTTGGCCCGACGAGGCGTGTGCGCCTCCCTTGCGACCCCCTTGACGGTTTTTGCTGGGGCTACGCTTTTGGCCCAGACGTCAGCCAGCCACGCCAACCTTGATTCCAGTCCAGTTGTCTCCAGATGTCTCCAAACGAAGCCGGCTCCCCGCTCAACAGACCTTCGTCTGCACGTGTCCTGACCCAATCTGCCCCGGGTTTTCCAAATGTAGACACGATACTCCACAATACACTCCACACACAACTTTGCTCCCTCGAAGACCACAGACCTTGTCTTCCTTGCTACTTCACTTCCTCCGAGCGGCTCCAGCTGAGAGCCGCGTACACAGGTCTTCACCCCCCCCCCCCCCCCCCGACATAGGGTGGCTCCGAGAATTGGCTCGGGTTGAGCCTGTCTTGATGCAGAGTTCTCGCCTACGCGCCCTGGGACTTCCGCGCACCACGTCTTGACGTAGACGAAACGGCCGAGCTGAGAACCACTATCCCAGGCGCTGCTCTGCCGAAACCTCAGAGTAGATCACCTTCTCCCCGAAAATATGAAACACACGCTGGGTACAGCCGCCTAGTTCGACCTGCTGACGCGTAATGTGAAATAGCCAAATATGCACCCCCTCACACCGAGGTACACCCAAATAGTCTATATGGGGCTTGAGTTTTGTTGGAGTCTCCGCAGACACCCTTTTCCACAAGAACGCACTAACGCTTGCGGCCTTCGGGGCAAATTCGATTCTGATTAATACTTTACACATGCAAACCCAGACCAATCAGGGGGGGGGCGCTCAGCGTCGTTCGGAGAGCACCCAAACAAAGGTGGAAAGATCGTTTTGGTCTTGCGAGCGGCCTGCAGGCCTGTGGCGAGCGGCTCTTCAATGTGATAGTGGCTCGCAAACCAACGGCGCGCAGCGCCTCCACATTCGCTGTGTTCCACTAGGGACGTTCCGATACTTCCAGGCACTGGCCACGAAGAACCACATCCCGTTTCTAGTGATCCGGTTGTTCCTGAAGCCTGCTGCTTCAGGCTCACTCACTATTCCCGACGCCGACATTCGGCTCATCACGGCCTTGTTAAGGCTGCCCCACATGGGGATCGAAGGCGTACTTCGCATATTTTGAGGGCAGACCTCGACGGACCCGCGTCCCAACAAGGCCCTGCGGCCAAAGCTGTACCGACAGCATCTATCCGGATACTCTGATCTCCAACTACTCTGCAACATTAGTGTCCAACTAGGGATAGAGCGAGCCGGAAACTCGGGGGTCCCCATGAATGACACTTTACGCGAAGACCTCGTGTGGTGGAAATACTTGGTGTTCGAGAACGAATTTGCGCGCATACCGATGACGATGTTCGATCAATACCCCCGTGAATCGGACGGGTGGGTGTTCACCCAGGATGCGTCGAGCATTATCGTCCATGGCCTGACGCCTCAGAGAACATTCAGAGCTGCAGAAGCTAGATCCGTCGACGGAACGGCACTGGCGCATTGCCTACTTAATGTAGTGACGACATGGATCCCAGTGGATCCAACGCAGAAGCACTGGCGGTACATACGAGTCCATGTACAGACATCGTGGGAAGCCAAGCTCATTCAGAGCATGTATTGTTCGGATCCAACGGGGCAACAGCACCTCTAGGCACTGGCCCTAGCACAAGCTTGCAGAAAGTTAACACTTTCGGTCACCAGAGTCCTCGGGCGGACAACCGAAGCGCGGCCATGCGACGTTCACTTCCCAACTCATCGATGTGATCGTATGTGCGTGCAGACAGACTCGATCAGACTAGAGCCTCAGCCGGACAGCTCAAGAGAGCTGCCATCAACGGATCGTCCCTGCGGATGTACTCCAAGAAGTTCGGCCACTGGGTCGACTTCTGCGAAGAATTCGGATTCCCAATCTGGATCGACGAGCTGCCGCAAGAGAGTCAGGCACGGATTGTCGGTCTCTTTGCCGGCCTCTGTGCCGTCGAGGGCCACAACAAACAGAAGCGGGGAAACAAGTATCAAACATTCGACGGCAAAATGGCGGCAGTCGCCTTTGCACACCGAAGCGTTCGGAACGCGAGCCTCAATTACAAGAATCCGGAATTTGAGCTCATTGCTCAGGGGTATAAGAGAACCAACAGCCACGTCGACAGGAAGCAGCCCGTCACCACTCCCATGTTGTTCGCGATGCACCATGGTCTTTACGAACAACGAACCGAAGCGGATGACGGTGAGACCGACCTCCTGTGAGGATCCTTAGTGCTGGCGATCTTCTTCCTTGACCGCAGCACGGAGCTGTGGGGGCCAGTGGCCAGAGACGACTAGACGGGAGGAACTACTTATTGCATCAAAGCCGCGGATGTAACACTCAGAGACAGACACGGCACAGCAATCGAACCAGGTTCGAGCACAGCCCACTCAGTCGAGATCCTGTTCAGATCCCACAAGGGCGATCAGATTCGTCAAGGGAACATCATCCGCCATTATCGGTCCGGTGAGAATCACCTCTGTCCCGTGACAGCAGCAGAGACTTGCCTGCGCGTACGCAGACGCTGGATACATGGCGGCAGACGCCTCGGCCCATTCCTGACATCGGTCAGCAGCACATCAACGATCAGGAAATCTGATGTGGCCAAATTGATCAAGCAAGCGGCACGAACCCAAGGAGCAGATCCAAACGATTACTCTTCACACTCAATGCGCATCGGTGGTGCCTGTGCACTACTTGCAGCCGGCAAAAGCGAAACAGTCATCCGACTCATGGGACGGTGGTCAAGTTAGCGTTTCGCGGTGTACACTAGACTACGACCCGGCATGCTCCGTGACGTATCCGAAAGCATGATCAGATCATCTACTTGAGAGTGCCCAGACGACATACCCGCCCAGCCACTCGGGGGGTGCAATCAGCCAAGCATCTCTAACTAGCCAAGCACTTGCCCCTCACGCCGTGACCGCAGTCAACATGAAGGAAAGTACTCGATTCGGTAACCGGTACAAGGTACCAGGAAAACGGACCGGATGTTTCCGACTTGCGACAAATCACGGCATTCGTGGTTTCGACGCCGGAGACTCAAGACGCCCGAGAAGCACAAAATCCTCGCGAACGCAGAGTTCACGCCGAGCGCAGAGCCTCACGAATGCAGAATTCCACACGGGCGCAGAGCCACGCCGAGCGCAGAGCTTCACACCAAGCACAAGCCAGGCGCAGAGCCACGTGGACCGGATGTTTCCGACTTGCGACAAATCACGGCATTCGTGGTTTCGACGCCGGAGACTCAAGACGCCCGAGAAGCACAAAATCCTCGCGAACGCAGAGTTCACGCCGAGCGCAGAGCTTCACACCAAGCACAAGCCAGGCGCAGAGCCACGAGAAGAAGGAGCCGAGCTCCCAAGATTTATGGCGAACGCTCCTGCTTCGGTGACAAGGTCGGACGAGCTGCGGGGCAACGTTGTCCGGCTCGATTGCCCGTATGAGCTCCCGGAAGGAGACTGGGACGGACCTGTCTACGCTCGCCTGCGCAAGCCCCGACATATCCAGCCTGGACATGCGAGCCCCTTCGTGATCGACGACTCAAGTCGACGCCCCGGCTGGGTGTGCGACATTATATCTCGGCGATACAACCCCAACAAACCTTCCACTGAAGACATCGCGGCCGGTTTCGCTTCCGTGGGGATCCCGTACATCAGACTGTCTCATCCGGCCGAAGATTTTTCCAGGGAACTGCGCGACCGCCCGTTGCTGTTGCAGTTTCGGTTTGTGCGGTTTTGCACCTGCTTTCTCGTGGACGACGGGGGGGGGGGGGCGGATACCCGCCTGGGTCGGATCCCCGCCGCTTCGTCGAAGTTTCCCAAACGGTCTTCCTGGCGGGTCAGGTCGTTGCCTACCGCTCCTGCGACCGCCTTTCCTTTGTAACGCCGTCGGGCGTTACACTGCAGCCTACTTCCAATGTGCGTGGTGGCTATTCACCAACCTGAATCGAATCTTCCGGCCCACGTGCTGCTTCCTGCCCAGTCGGCTTGGGACTCATTGATCTCCCACCACGAGTATGTCGTCGGTTGGTGCCACAGGGTTCCAGCCGGCACCTACCCGACACGCCGCACAGCGCGGTTTCGATCTCGCTGGGATGAATTCATCGTTCCAAATACTGACGACGCGGAACTCCAGCGCCTGCTGCGCGACGCATTCGTGCCCACGGGGTCTGATACTACCGTGGACTATGGCACGTCTTCCATCCAGCTGATCACTGAATTTGGTCGGATCATCTCGATCGTGCCACTCGTTGCCACTCGAGTACGCTCGAACGTACATCGGGCCTTCCAGATCGACAGCCCGAGTGGACGACGCTGCCAACACTGACTCGGATTCTCCGGATGGCATTTTGGCGGTGGGGATGTCCCGTGGGCGTCCGAGACCCCATGTGTTTCCTCGCGTAATGTGCCTTGACTCTCCACAACGTCTCTCGCTACCTGTTCCTGATCTATGGATTACGCCCCATGGCGTCGAACCTGATTCGAACCCCCAGCTACAACAATTCGCTGCGACTTCGGCCAGTGCCGGAGCCGTAGCACCGCAAAAAATTGCAGTACCCACCGGGGTCGAAGCGAGGACACCATCCCCGGCGCCTCTTGCTCCGTCTGCGGCAGTCGCAGTTGCACCTGCAGTTTCTGATACGATCATGATCACTTTGATGCCCATCGCTCGGTCTACCCAGCAGATGGTAGAGACCACTCAGCAGCTCATGCGCGAGCAACGAGAGCATCAATCGTTGGCTGTACACCAAGCTATACCAAACATTTCGAGGCCCAGTATGGCCGTTGACACCACAGAGGTGTCTGTGGCGATGGAGGACAGACCTCCTTCGCGTTTACGCCTGCCCAGTCATTGTCGATCGGGATCGCAGGATCACCATCGTTACCCCCGCCGCAGCACGAGTCCTACTTCCCGCGGTCGCACGCGCCAGCCTCCTGGAGATCGTAGTAGGAGTCCACCACCTCGAACCAGTCGCCAACGATCACGGGATCGGAGCCGGAGCCCAGCCCGAGGCGGCAGCCGAAAAACCTGGAAGCGCAGCAGAAGCCGTACTCGCAATCCTTCCCATGATCGATTTTCTGGACGGGTAGCCGGCCCGTGGCCACACCGAGAGCAGTCACTACGCTACTCTCCACGTGATACTGGTCGGGATCCGCGATACCCCACCTTTGACGAGGGCCCGCGGCTTTGATACGACGGCGCTTCCTGAGCTG
>JAHQIV010000071.1:0-38981 GCA_030463285.1 Phytophthora europaea | reverse complement strand
CTGTGTCCGCCATCATGCTCCAGCTGAAGGCGCAGGAGTTCGCTGCAGCTGCCGGGATCAGCCGCTCGGTGTTTTCTGGCACGTGGGCGTGGCGCGCCGGCTTCCTCAAGCGGCACTCTCTGCGCTTTCGGGCGCGCACTCGCCAGGGCCAAAAGACACCGGAAGACAGAGCGGCAGCAGTTCGAGCGATGACCAAGATGCTGAGGGAGAAGATGCACGAGCTTGACGCAGACGTCGCTTACAACGCGGACCAGACGCCGGTCCTGTTCGAGTACGTGCCACGGTCAACACTCGACAAGAAGGGCGCCCGCACCGTGTGGGTCCGCACGTGCGACAAGGACAAGGAGCGCATGACCTGCATGCTGCTTGGGTCGTCGTTCGGCGAGAAGCGCACGGCATTTCTCGTGCTCAAGTGCCGTCCGTCCAAGGTGCCCAAGACCCACCGGGAGAACGTTGCGGCCCGTCACGGGTTCGGCAAGCAGCTGTGGAAGGAGATCAAGCGCCTGCAAGAGCAACACGGTGTCCAGATCTACGCTAACGCAACGGGCTGGTGGAACGCGTACTTGCCCAAGCAGGGGCTGGACTACAACTTCAAGCATCCACAGGATCCGAGCCGTCCCATACTACTGCTGCTCGACGAATTCTCCGGGCACTGGACAGACGATGTGCTCGCGAGGGCGCTCGCGTTAAACGTGCACCTGCCTCCTGTGCCCGCTGGACATACCGGTATCTGCCAGCCGGCCGATATCGCCTGGAACCGGCCTCTGAAGCAGAGGCTCCACCAGAGGTGGGTCGCCTGGCTCACCGAGAAGTTCAGTGGGCCGCCCGAGTCGTACCGTCGTGGAGTCAAGGGCCCGACGCGAGAGGACGCGATTTCGTGGGTCGCCGGAGCGTGGAGGGAGCTCGCGGCCAGTACGATCTCGAACGGCTTCAACGGGATTCTAACGGAGCCCGCAGCGGACAAGGACCTCGAAGTGGCATCGAATGCCGTCGCGGAGCGCATGGAGAGCTTAAACCTTCTTGATCCCGAGGTAGGCGAGGTTGATCGTGGTGCAGATGTCGTTGATAGAATGCTCAGTGGCGGCGAGATAACTGTGTAGTTGCGCGCGCAGCGTATGCGCGGCTGCTTGAACAAGGCTCGCATTTCATGCAGCACTGCATTGCAGGACATTGTTGGAGTTGTCGCCCGCGGTGGGAGGGCTCCGGTGGTAACCCCCCTCCTGAATCCAATGGTGACCTTCCCGGGAGCTAATTCGTCGATTTTTAACGTTCCAGCTGTTTTACCAGCTGTTGTCCTGATTGTCTGAAAAGTCGCATGATTGCGCTGACAGAAATATCGGTGTCGGATGCAACACAGGTTTTACGGTAGCTATTTTGTCTAGGATGCTTGTTAAGCAACAGAACTACCTAAAGTAGACCTTCTGCCTACATGTAGTTGTTGCGGTTCTCGAAGTAGCATAATTTCTTGATACGTATTTGATCAAATATCTGCAATTTTAACGTAAGCTATCATCAACGCCTTCACCTGTTAGGATTTGTCAGTTTCGGCGAAAATAACTGTGTTAATATATAAGCTTGGGATGATTCATGCGAAATGGCAGATTTATAAGAGGTCCAACTTGAAGTTTGTATGCGACTTAATTAAGTAATCCACACCAATGAGGCTCGAATTAATCCCTATTGGGCTGTACGTAGTACGTATTGTGCTTTGCAGATATTTTGCCGTCTATTTTAGAGTTGTAAAATCGTACCCAGCCTTGCACAAAGCCAGCTCCAATTATCATTTTAAAAACGCACCTATCAATAAGAATAATTACGTTACACAGGCTTTTCCTTTTCGAAGCGCCTAGCGGGGCGTCTTGTAGAGGGAGGTCTCTCTTCAAGGGATAAAAGTGAGTGCCCCCTTAGAGGTAGGTCTTGTAGAGAGAGGTCTCTCTTCAAGGGACAAAATTGGAGTACCCACTTTGGTACCTGGTTTTGGATAAGTTACAGTGCTGCCAAGCACAGGTGCGAATTGCAAGGTCTAGCCTATAGGCACCGGAACCTGGGGTTGAATGCTCTTGTAGCCCCAACAGGCTCGCAATTTTAATCCGTGCATGATGCACGTAACTCGGCGTTTTCCCAACCAGCAAGTACTGTATTTTCAGACCCCGAGAACGTTGGGATGATTCCTGCATCCGTTCTGTGGAACCAAACTAGGGTCCCAATTTTTCACCACATATAGAACTGGTCTTTTCGATATAAAAAAATTCGACACCGCGACGGCTGACGTAATGTATGCGGTGTTGGTTGCGGATACAGTAGTAGCATCAGTGAATAATGAATGAAAACAATAGATCTTACTGTAGTTCCTGCAAAATGGACTGGGGGTACAGCGAATACCGCTTTTTACTTAAAAATTACACGAC
Organism: Phytophthora europaea; assembly: GCA_030463285.1. Classification (NCBI taxonomy): domain Eukaryota; phylum Oomycota; class Peronosporomycetes; order Peronosporales; family Peronosporaceae; genus Phytophthora; species Phytophthora europaea. Next base: position 36,573 of record JAHQIV010000071.1, on the reverse strand, counting down.
AATGACGCCAAATTACCCGTGCAAGAGTGGATATCATCGAATACTTCTTGAAGTACTACTACGTAGTACGTGATGTATTGCTGAACTAAACCTTCATGGCGGCTGCAAGTGCTTCTACTCGTTTGTCCATTGCAAACAAATCTGCCACTGCCTTCTTTGTCGTCTGTCCGCCCCACTCAGCTGCATAATAGATGGTATAGGCTTCAAGCGCTTTATACCTTGCATCATCCTTCGGCAGCATCAAAACGTAATTCCCGTGTGGGATCGCCAACAAGCTTCCAATCGATTTCGGATTCGATCCCCTCGTCACCCAGCTCCGGAATAGATACGTCTGCAAGTTCTCGCCGACTTTCTTCAGTCCCGGGGCTTGACTGATCCATTGGAAAAGCGTTGCAAAGTATAAATCCAGCTCTATCGGACGTTCTTTCATCAGGAAGTTGTACGTTCGCAAGTCAGAATACTTGCCGCCTACGCTTGCCTTGTACATCTCAGTGAACCTGAGCCACTGCAGAAACTTCTGATTCCCTTCGATTCTCGCATCGCGAAGATTTAAGATATTAAAAATATTCTTTGGTCTCTGACCAGACTTCAGCCAAGCCTCATTCAGCAGCTTGTGAGAGGGTGCAGAGCTCTCAAAGAGGAATCGCTCCATCTGATTAGCGAAATCCTTCTTCCCGGGAACTCTTCGAAGGGCCTCGAAAAGCGCCACCAGCTCTTCGTCGGACTTTGAATCTCGCAACAGTTCAAAGACTTTAAGGTCCGAGAACGAATAAAATCCTTTCTCAGCCCTGTACTTCTCCACATGCTGCATCCACTGGAGGAATGTTGGCTTGTCGATCTTCACTCCTGATGTGTGAAGGCGTAACGCCTTGAAGGCTTCATCCGGGTCTCTATTCAGCGCCAGCATGAACTTGTTCGTCAGATATTGAGTAGATGAGGAGATCTTCTCCGAAATGGTCGATACCCCAGGGACATGGACCCTGTCTTCGTCGTGACTCGTGGCCGCCCAACCTGCAACCTCGTAAGACCTCAAAAGCCTCGTCGTCGTAATGGTTGTTGTGCCCCCGGTGGGAGAGCGGGCTGTCACCTCATTTTTCAGAAGATTATTCCGATCAGAAGCCACGCGGGCCTCAGCACCCGCGACGAAGATAAGGACGACAAGAAGCGCGACAAACGGCGCGTTCATGCTTGTTGACGGCTTGGTATTCTTGGTTTGGAGAGTTGCGAGTTAAGAAGTGAGCAACCTTGGCCGAACACTGACGGTCGGTCTTCATCCCTAAACATGTGCGTATACAGTCGTTACATGTAAACCATCTAATGTGATGTGTTGGTTCTGTTTGCAGTCGATCGGAGTCAATGAATTGAATGTTTGTGGTTATTATTCAGCTCTCGGTACAGTTGTGTACCTTCCTTCACCTGCTTAATTTCCCTAGATCATATATTTTTTCTTCAAAGCACTACATGTATTGTAGGTACAATATGAAGTTTTCGAAAAATAAATGCATTTACTTAAAAAAATATGCATGAGTATTCATGAAGCGAAAATGACGTTCCGTTTTAGTCACTTGATGAATGTATGGTTTGACATGATGATGGGAGTACACGATTATGGTGTTGATTACGAAGGCACAGCGATGACGGGGCCTCCTGTTGTCGCAGGGAAGCATATTAATAACTTGGAATGAGTGGCTGATGAAGTTTGTATATGTACAGTACGCCAAAAATTTGTCTTGTGATCGGGCCCCAGCCAGGAATCAGCTGACCAGTCTTGTCAAACGTGGCCCTATCCCTTATAGGAAAACTCAGTTTCCCTTTCGTAAGGCCAATCTCCACAAAACTGACAATGCGCTCAAAGAACAGCTCTGATTTTAATTTTTTTGCGTTTTACTTCGAAATATTCAGCAACGACAGTCAGACAACGACGATAAAAGCCGCGCCTCTTGCTAAATTATTACAGTGGTATTGAAAGGTACAATGCAGAGTTGTGAATCACAACTTGTGATTGGCTAAACTGTACTTAAGTACCAAAATTTGGTACATTTAGTGTACTCCATAACGCAGTCTCAGTTTGATTACATCCTAGATTATTGTAGCCTCAGTACATAAACTGTGTAAATGTGCATATGACGCGGATTTTTTAGTCACGGGGCTTTTTCCGTCGTTGTCTGTAGTCTGTGCTGCATCACATCGTTCTTTCCACACGTACTTTTCATCCCCCGGCGAATGCGATCCCGCGTTCCACTGAATGTTCATTGATAGATTGGCTGGGCGCTTACGCGCTGAGTGCGAGATAGAATGATAATGAGAGCACTGCAGTTTCCGTTATACACAGATAAAACAACATAATACATTTTCTACAAATTACCTGTGGTCTACTGCTTATGCATTTTATCGAGCAGAGTACGCAGCCGACGCACTGAGCATTTCAGAACTTGCGTTAACGAGTTCAACGCGTGCTGCGGCTGCGCTCATGTTGTCTAAAGTACCTCCGGGTAGTCATGTATATCCCGAATATGATTACATGTGTAAAGGAACACATAATAATATCAATGGAATAATACTACAGTATCTTCCATTTACATATTCATGTAATGTGTGTTCCTTTATCCATGTAATCATATTGTAGAATTCAATTGTCGCAAGTCAAATCTTTTTTTTTCTTCCTGCTTGGTGGAAAACGCCGCCAACGATTATCTGTAAGATATACTGTTTATCCTGGGCAGAGTAAACGGATGGCAATTGTTCGTACACATGTATCGGTACGTACATATATTACAGTATCTTGCTTGCCACCACTTTGTGTCGACACCGCGAAACCTATATGAAGGCGGTCCCCACGTCCACTCAAAGTTTCCATGAAGCTCACTTCAGAATTTGCGGCCTCAATCCCATCGCCTTGAAACCCTACCAGCTATGCGTTTCCTGTTGTTGTCGGTTTTCATCGCCTTCGCCTCGAGCAGCGGGTCTGCTTCGGCTGCGATGGCCTCTGACGAGACCAGCATTTCAAAGCTCAACGCGGGCATTGAGGCCTGGTCGCGCAGTCTGGCTGCTTCCAACCAGATCCAACGTTCCCTCCGCGGGTATGTTGACCAAGTCGACGGTAATGAAGAGCGATGGATCGAGAAAGCAGCTGAAAAACTAGACGACGCACTTGCCGCTGCCCTGCACAGCCCCAGACTTCCTGCGGGTTTGAGCGGCACAGTCCTCGCGAAGATTGACGACGTCATGCCTAAAGTGGAAGCTGCCCTGAAGAAGTATCCGGAAGGTTTGAGCGCCGGGGCAATGAAACAATTGAGGCAAATTGAAGAGCAGAGGATCAAAGACGCCCATTTAATCGCAAAGGCGAACAAGCACACCCCAGACGGATTGCACCGAGAAATCGAACCTTTCCCCGGCATGAAAGTTGCCCCTACCATTGAATCCCACGTGGGTCGCTCCGAACAAGTGTATACCAAGGAGGGCGCTCGTATGGTGGTGTGCGGTGTGGTTATGAGACCTGAGAGTCAAGGTGGCGGTATTCTTCTGATTTCGAGCTCGAAGCTTGACAAGCAACAATTCGGTCTGCCGAAGGGGGGGTTGGAGCATCGTGAAACTCCTGAAATGGGGATGCGGCGTGAGCTCGTGGAAGAAGGAGGGGTACGTCATAACTTGGACTACCGTTTCCCCAATCTGCTGAATAGTATTAACAAGTGATGGCTCTGCAGGTTAGCGGCGTGTTTAAGGCGGATCTGGGTGATACGACCGTGGATGATAAGATTTTCAGATCCTACTTGATGCATGCTGACGAGACCTTCGACCAGTGGCCGGAGAGCATGCGCTACCGCGCCTGGGTACGTGACTGCTTGAGGGTAGAACCATGTAGCACTGCTAACCCTGATTGTTATTTAATGGTGGATCAGTTTGAATGGGATGATGCGATCCTGGCTCTCAAGGAGAAGAACCCAGGAATGGCTCGGATTGTAGAGAAAGCTCGTGATGCTGCTGCTAAACTGCCGTAATTTTTTTTCTTACTGTTGCTCTCCGCTAGAGCCTGTCATGACAGTCTTCAAAGTGACAATAGAGAGAATAGAGGAAAATTCGCTTCAAACTGTGAGTCCCAATATCTATGGATCCTCAAAAGTACTACTTTAACTAGTATACCTTTGCCCGGTCATTGCTGGGCAAATCGTCGGAGTACAAAGTTGTAAAAAAATGGAGGTACGAGAAATTAACATTACATTTCCTAAAGCATGACTTTCATCTCATTCAACGTTGCATAAGCCCCAATCAATTGGGGTCCTCAATCGATTAGCCCAACAATGGCGGGCAAAGGCGAAGTATTCCAGTGCAGCTGAATGGTGTTTTAGAAACAATTTTTGCCAACACGTTTTCGGAGACCATCTTGCTTGCTTCCAGTTTTTATAGTCCACTCCATATTACGCGTGCAGAGTTATCTCACCCAGATCGCAGACCCTCGGAAAACCGGTATGAAAACTTGGTTGAATATTTTTGCCACAAAGTAAAACCTACTTTACCTACGATACTAGCATATGCAGTAGAATATTTGTAATAATAATTAAGGCACGTGATGCTGTCCCCGACTGGGTGTTGCAGTAGCCGCTCTACTGTAACCGACTCGCACCTTTTATATAGCGGTCTATACGCGTCCGGATAAATAGAGATTTTTAGTACACCCCTGACTATACCCCAAAACACTGGCCTGTGACGCATGAACCCTACCGCGCTTCACGCGGGGATCGGCTCGCTACGCTCGCTCTGTTTTACCCTACCGCGCTTCGCGCGGGACTCGGCTCGCTGCGCTCGCTTTGCGCACCGTTTATGCCCTCCGGACAGAAGTATACAAGGTGTATGCTCCAGTCGGGGACAGCAGTCATTCTCAATAATTAATAGATCCTTCAACCAAATGGGTAAATCTTGACCCAGTCAGACAAGAACAGCGTTCAACCAACCTTACGTGTAGCCATTTCGATAAAAGCAAGGTCACTCGGTTGCTACAAGCGCACATCAACTGCACATCAACTGCAATATCCAGATGTTTCCGGGCAATGCACGGCATTAGTCTGTGGACAACAAAAAATCTAATATTTTGAGCAAAATTTGTAGTAGTGTGAATTTTTAGTGTTGATAGGCTTATGTGTGTTGGAAGGCAAATGCCGAAGTAACAAGCAGCTTGCAGATAGGAGACACGCAAGTAGGACAAATTGAGGAAGTTCATTAATCTTGTGTCTCCTGTATGCTTACCTGTGTGTCTTCGGTGCTTTCAATCTCATCCATCGTTTGCCGCGATCTCCAACGGTTGGTTCATGGTCGAGTAGGAGTCAACGCCGACTTTATATTCACCAATCATATCTTCGAGAAGTCGACGTTGACTCGCGGCTGACAAATCACCATGGTTCCAGGAACGTAGCACACGTGACATCCCTTTAGTTACGGGTCCTCCACGCCATCCAAAGATGGGTACAGTCCTGCCGATATCATCACTGGTGTGTATCCCTTCGCATCAGCGGCGCACCAGGTCAACACTCCTACTCGCCACTAATGCTGAGCGGGCTTAGGGCGAGTCCCGCTTGCCTCAAGGAGGTACTTGAGCCTCTTGGTCCCCACCGCCTTCGTGAACATGTCCGCGAGCTGATTCTCCATCCCGACGTAGTCGACCGTGATGATGTTTGTCGCCACATTCTCGCAGATGATGTGATGGCGGATATCGACGTGCTTGGTCCGCGCGTTGTAGCTCGCGTTGCTGGCCAACGCGATCGCACCTTGGTTATCCTCCCAGACTTGCGTCGCTCCCACTTGCCCGTGTCCCAGGTCCTTCAAAATGGCGCGGGTCCATAGCGCCTCCTGGGTGCACAGGCTCAGCACCATGTACTCCGCCTCCGCCGAGCTCAACGCAGCGGTGCACTGGTACTTAGACTTGAAGACGACCGGCGTGGCCCCGATCATCACCATGATACCCGACACTGAACGTCGGTCGTCGAGTTTGCTACCTCAGTCCGCCTCCGTGTCTATCATCACCTTCCCGCCGTTGTTGTTGTAGATGATGCCGTATTCCCGTGTAACCTTCATGTAGCGCAGCACTCGAATTGATTCCTGCTGGCCAGGACTCTCCAAGACCCGCGACAGCTGCGTGCTGATATAGGCCACGTCCGGTCGGGTGCAGGTCGTTATGTACAATAAGCACCCGATCAACGACCTGTCTGGCTTTGTCCTCATGTCCTCGCGCTACGCTTTCGTCGTCGGCGTCAACCCAGTCTCGCACAGGTTGACCACCGTCTTCGCGTGCTCCTGGTTAAAACGCTTGACCACACGTCGATGTAGCGCGTCTGCTTAATCATCAGCGTGCCGAACGAATAGTTCGGGTCGATTTCCATCCCGAAAAAGAACTTGGCCTTGCCCAACTCCTTCAACGCGCTCGCGGCCTGCTCGAGGCCGTAGATCACCTTGTCAAACTTGCACAACGTGATCGCAGCGTTGGTGATGCCGTATGGCACCTCCATATAGACTTGTTCTTTGAGGTCGCTGTTCAGGAACACCGTGTCTGCGTCCAACTGCTCGGTCACGTACGATTTCGCCACTACCATGGACAGCACAACCCTGATCGAGTTCATGTTGGCGACGGGCGACTAGGTCTCGAAGAAATCCACGCCGAACTTCTGCTTAAAGACTTTCGCCAACAGCCGGGCCTTGTACCTCACGACTTGACTGTACTCGACCCGATTCTTGGCAAACACCCACCGATACCCATTAGGCCGGGCATCGGAGGTCCTCCGAACCATTATCCACGATCCGTTGTCAGCGAGGACCTTCGGCCCCGCATTCATCGCCTTGATCCACTCGGCCGCCTCGTCGCTCTTCATCGGCTGCTGGTACGTTGTGGGCACGTCGTCAGCGTTTCCAACGCTTGCTGCATATGCTAGCACAACTTCCACTACCAGTCTGTCTACATCCACTCGAGCCCGCTTAGGCGACAGTGGCCAGAAGTGGTCGTCATTGTCCGGGTCGTCCTCGTCGTTGACCTTGTACTCAGCTTCGTCGTTACGACGTCTTCAAGTACACCCACGGGCTCGCGTGCACGTCGGACACGCTCGGATTCCGGGTGGAAGGCAATGTTATCACAGAAGTCTGCCCCTGGCGTACGTCGGTATGTTGCCAGTTCGCGTCTCGTCGAGTCGTCCTGCTCGGCCTTAGCCATGTCCGAGTCTTCCACATGGTTCTCTTCCACCGATCCCATCGGTTCTTCAGCAGCTGGCGGCTGCACTTGTTCGTGCTGCACGACATCGTCTATAGCCTCCGTCGAATGGATGACCGTCATGCTTTCAGTTGGCGCCTAGTCGTAGATGACATTCACCTCGCGCTCGCCGAGCTTACCGACCTCGTCACCTTCTCCTTGTTCGACTCCAAGTCGTATACACTGTAGCCCCTCGGGTTCTCGGCATACCCCAAGAATATGCACTTGAAGCTCTTCGGCTCCAATGTGGTGCGCTTTGCCTTCTTGATGTGGGCGAATCCGACCAGACCGAACACACGCAAGTGGTCGAGCCGCGGCTTGTCCTTGAACGCCAACTGGTATGGCGTCATGTTCGGGTGCGTGATGTTCGTTGACCGGTTGATCAAGTATACCGATGTGCTGACCGCCTCGGCTCGTGACGCCCTTGTGGTACAACATGCGTCGGACCTTCTTCATGATCGTGCGGTCCATGCACATCGCTGGACCGTTCTGCTGCGGGCTGTATGGTACGGTCTTTTGGTGCAGGATCCCGTTCAACTCGCACTATAGTGAGCGCGACGGAAAGGGGGCGGTCGTCTGCTTGCCCTTCACGCATCCTCCGCACAACGGCATGGACTTCTGGGTCACCATGGGGAGACCGGTGGTAGCGCGCTGCGTCTTCGCCAATGCGTCTTTGTTCAAGTAGCTAATGCGCGTGTGCCACAACTCCCAGTCATTGTTGAATACTCTACATAGTGCGCCATGTCCTTCTTGGCTACCGTCAGTCGTTCGGCCGCCGCTGGCGGTCCACTTTCCTCGGCGTCGTCGTTTGCTTCCCACCGTGTAGGGGTATTTGACTTCCAACACACAAGAATTTATCAACAGGAAAACAGCCGCAAGAAGATCAAGCATCACGACAAGCATCATGAATGACGTCCACGTCCGCCAAGAAAGGCCGAAGTCATCCTGGGAAGCGATAATTACTTCCACTGGGAATTTGCGATGCGGATGACGCTAGCAAGGAAGGGGCTATTGGTGCGCGTGTAGATGATGAAGGACCCGTCGGAGATTACGGAGGCGTGGCTGCTGAACGATGTGAAAGCGCTCGGACTCATTGCCCAGAGAGTGCCCGTGGAGCACCACACGAAGATCCGGTCGGCTACATCATCTCGGCCATCATGGCCTGGAACACGCTGCGCGATTTCTACAATCGGACCCCGATGCACAACCGGGTATCGATGGCCCGCCGTCTACATGAGTTCAGAATGGAGACCGGTATGACCATGGTGAAGCACCGGGACAACTTCGACGAGTTCAACGTGGGCCTGCATAAGTTTGGGGAGCCGCTCGACGAGGCTAGCTTGTGATTCTGCTGAGTAGCCTGTCCACGGAGTATGAGTTGATCTCGTTTATCGTGGAGAAATCGCAGGACTCCATGTTGATCGTGGTGAAGGAGAAGTTTCTCAAGGAGTACGAACGCCTCGAAAGGAAGGAAGGCACGGTGTCCGCTCTGAAGGCCACCGTGACCGACTGGAAGTTCAAGAATGTGATGAACTTCAAGGGCGGCAAAGGGAGCAAGGGCAAGGGCACAAGGAAGAACGGCGGCTTTAGGGGCAAGTGGTTCAACTGTGACCAGGTGGGCCACACGAAGCGGGACTGTCCGAACACGATCGTGAGCAACGACGAGAACGCGGTCTTCGCCGTTGGAGAAAGTCGGTTGCATGTGTGGCTGATCGACATCGGTACATGGCGCCACACTGCAACGACCTGTTTGAGTACAAGAACCTCAAGACGAACATTGAGGTAACCATTGCGAACAGCAAGAAGATCCGTGTGATGGGGACGGGGTCAGTGCGTCTGACGGGCATCGATGTCAACCGCATTAAGATGGTGGAGGTGCTTTACATCCCCGGCCTTGATAGACGACTGCTGTCGGTCGACAAGTCGGTCGAGCGCGACATGAGTGTCGATTTTTTCAGCAGAAGTCGTGCGTGATCTGGAACAAGTCGAAGGCGATTGCGTCGGTCAAGAAGGTCGACGAGGCCTTTGTGCTGCTTGACTGCGGCTGCGGTTCATAACGATTTGATGAGGCAGGCGAGCAGGTTGGAAGAAGGTGATCTGACATCCTACCATCGGTGACTGCTAGCCACGATGAAGAGCAGCCACGCATAGCAAGACAACGCGAGCAGGAACGGCAGGCGCGATAATATAACCGCAAGGCGAAACATAAGCGGACGTTCGGGCCAGGCGACCGCGCGTGGTTGTACAAGCCCCGCGTGGGCCGAATGCGACGAAGGTGGTACATCAGTGATTGGGACCGGTGCCGGTGGTCGAAGTGGCGGCTACGACAACTATCCGGTCGAGCGAGAAGACGTGGATATGGCGACAAAGCAAGGTTTAGCTCACGTCTCCTTCCTGGTATCCTGTTACTCATCTGAAGTTGACGGCGGAAGATATTGAGGCGCAGCTCGAGTATGAAAGCGCGCTCCAACTCGAAGCGGTTTATGCGGCGAAAGGAACGATTGTGGGTGTAGAGGTGGCTCCTGTACACGCAACAGCAGCGGCACGACCTGCAAAGAGACCGATACGAACAGTGGCGGGTACAGGCGGAAGTGGGCGATCGGAAGAGGGCGTGGTGGAGCCACAACGGCGACGACGACGGAATGCAGTAGGTCAGTATGTGCTCGAATTCGAGGTACGACTAGTCCGACACCGAATTTCACGACGAACACCGAGAGCAGTGGCGGGCATAGCACGACAGACAGTACTGAACACAAGGAACGACTGCGGGTCTCCATCCAGGAGTATGACCGGCTATGTTGTGACGGCAGAGTCGTGAAATACTCTGATGGTGGAGAAGTCGTGTAACGGTGGGTCAGTGAGGAAGAACCCATGCATGGCAGACAGAGGTGGTGGGCGGCGGTAACAAGCAGACAGCCAGGCTGGAAGACAGCCTGGTGACGATGAGCGGCACCGTGGTTCAGACGGTCGTGATCGTCACGGAGGCCGAGACGAGAGTGGTTGGTCGGACGAAGAGTGACACGGTGAGGGCAGCACGGACCTCCGCACCCAATATCCGTGTAGACTCGACATTAAAGATTGGGCGGTGGGCGATGGAGTAGTGTGAGGAGGCGAGAGGCTCTCTCTCTCAGTTATTCGACCGCATCAGCCCTTGGATGCGGTCCTTTCGGATCTTGGGGCAGTTAATCTTTCCGTGAGGCTCACTATCATGGTTGTACCTCCCTTCACAGTAGAAGCAATCGCCGCCTTTCTTTATCTTCGCCTCTTCTTTACGCCATATGATCTTACCTAGAGACCGGTTCAACGCTGCGTAATAATTTACGATAATTATTATCGGGCACAGGCCGATCTTGCATGGCCTCAATTTGGCCGCGGCTCTGGTTCATGAACACATCGCGTAGCAACACTTCTACCTTGTCCAGATGGAAGCCATCGCCGCTGTAATTATTTCCTCAGTATTGGCTGGGAAACAGCGACAGAACCTTCATTACCGCATACTAATTCAGGATCATGGTGAAGACTTTGACGTTTTACCGTGACTGGCGGTTGATGCAGTTGCGCGCCTCTTTTACGCGCACCATGAGGTCTCCAACCGAGGCGAAATCCATCGCCAAGGTAGCCTCAAACTCAGCAATCCTTGCCACCATGCCCTATGCGTTGAACGGCCCATAACGCGATTCCAGGCATTTCGATGCAGCCGACAAGGCCTCATCGTCGAACGACACCCGTAGCAACTCCAGATACTTATGGGGCATAGTCTGGCTCAGCAAGCTACGGATGTAGCTGTCTTGGTCGCTGGCAATCACCTTCTGCCTGTCATAGTTGGGCATCTTCTCGGCATCCGACTCGTCGGTGGGCCGCGGCACGATGCAGTCGGTCACCAGCAAATCTTCATACTTGAAAGCTGGTTTTGCTTGACCCTTGAGCATCGCCTCACGCGCCAGCGCCGTGCTCTTCTGACGCAGGTGCCCGATGATGAGGTCCTTCCCCGCTGAGCTGGCTGACGTCTTTCGGAAAGAGGAGCCTGCGCAGCGCCTTGTTCCCTTCGTTGCTATCCATGATCACTTGTTGCTGTTACTTGAAATGTAAAAGTACAACAAAGCTAGTTTGGTCATAAAACAAATTAATAGTTATTCCTCTATCTTGCGCTACTAGCGCTCAGTCGAAGCAAAATAGGTAGTGAGAAGATTGTCCTCGCTTTCTATCCGCTTGCTTCGTGTCCTCATCGCACAGAAAATAGCCTCGGCCATCATGTCTGACCAGGTACTGCCAAACCATCCTCGGATCGGCTGCCGGTTCCTTTACAGCGCACGCGCATTCGCTGGGACTTGACCAGCACCTGGCTCAACACTGTGTTTCACGGCAGTGACCATGGTATGTGATCAAGTCAAGGCGACCGATGACTTCTTTGGAAATCGTGGCAAGGGAGCGAAAGTTCGGGAATTGAAGTACAGCGCACCCACGTTCTGTGTCAAGAAGCCACCGGGCAGGCGGCGTATCGTTCATGCTTACAACAAGCTGAACGGCGCGACGGTAGCGGCGCAAACACCGATACCGCAAAAAGATGTGATCATCGATTTGATGACCATGAGCACATCTTCAGTGCTTTCGATCTGAGACGGGTTCTATCATATCCTCATACGTGAGAGCGATATTTCTCTCACGACGGCACGCACTCCGAGCGGCATGCTCTGGGAGTGGCTCGTCATACCGCATGGTCTGAAGAAGGCCCCAGCAACGTTCAACAGTTGCATGACGCACTTATGTCGCTCGGTACGCGACTTCGAACCGAGCTACTGTGATATTGCGGGTGAAAGTTGGCTGGGATGGACCGGCCGTTGATACTGGAAAGTCTCCAGATTGACGGATCCTGACTACGCGACATGTGAGGACATGTGAGTTCAGATATGGGACGGATCCTACGGGCCGTACCATAGGCAAAGGTAAGACATCGGATCCGGCCAGTTTAGTGCCGTACCCACTCGAAGGGATCTCAGGAAGGTATAGGATCCATAGTTAGACCAAATTGTAGGCCGAATGTGAGGCTCAGGAGCGCCCCGGAGAAAGGGGCTCCGGAATGATAGGCTAAGACTTAAATCAGAACCGAATTTGCACTGGAGGACTCACTTGGCTATAGTATAGGGAATTTGTATTGACCCCGTATATAGACCAAAATGAATTTGGCTATCTTCCCGTACATGTGGCAGCCCCTGTATAGTTTGACCAGGTAGCGCACGCCCTTCGGTCTCTCCCCCCCCCCCCAATATCCCGCTATTGGAAGCGACAAGTAACGTAAAGGAACAAGCCCCCCGCCCCTCCCCCCAAAGAAGGAACGACTCCGGATCCCACATTTCTATTGTGGGTCCACAAGGCCTGTTCAAGAAGCCCAAGGCCAAGCTTACTCGGATCTCGTGCGCAGGAGTACCCGCGCGGACCCCCCCCCTCTCTCAAGTCCCCGCAAGGGCGTCCAACACTCACAAAGTGCACATCTTGTGTCAACGAGAGAGCTGTACCAATCCGTCGACGGTACACAAGGTGAACCACACGGCCGTCGGAGTACCCCCTCTGTTAGTCGGTGTCCTGGCGCAGTGCGTGTGAGTCGGGATCCCTAGAATTGTAGCGGGTCTGCTCCATCTCACTACTTCAATGGTGTGTTCATTCACAGCTCGACTGTGAATGGGAAGTAGGGTGTGGAGATGCATAAGGAGCATCTCCGCAAGCTGCTTGAGCTAATGCACAATCACAATCTCTACGGAAACCTGAAGTAGTGTATCTCCGGGGCAGCCAAGATACCCCTACTTGGGTATATCGTGGGGAAGAATGGCGTACGCCCTGACCCGGGAGAGGTCAGAATCATCAATGAACAGCCTGCGCTTCAAACGTCAAGGAACTGCGACAGTTCCTTGGACTCGACACGTACTTATGCAAGTACGTGAACAACTACGCATGCAAGATTTGCCCGTTGTCACCATTCCTCGAGAAGGACGCTGCGTGGGTTTGTTCTGCTGATTGTCATCATTCCTTCGAAGCGGTCAAGCAGGGCTTAACTGAGGTGCCGATATTGGCGGTGGCCAATCAAGATCGTCCGTTCGACGCTGTATGTGATACATCCGATTCCGCAATAGGAGTCGCTCAAATGCAACAAGAACACGAAGGCCGTCGACTAACAGTCGCGTCAGCTGAAACCGGCTGAGCGCAATTACCCTTTACATGACAAGGAACTCCTTGCTATGAAGAGGTACGGGTGTATCTACTTGAGAGTAGACCGATCAAAATTTACACCGACCACGCATCATTGCGTACGGCGGTTGAGTCGCCGCACATCCCACAAAAAATGGCACGGTGGCTTTCATTCTTTGCGGAATTCAACTTCCAGGTTGAGTACAAACCTGGAAGGTTGAATGTGGTGGCCGATGTGCTTTTGCGTCGACCGGATTATGCGATTCACACGACCGATGGCAACGCAGTTGGCGTCGTCAGGGCGTTTATCCTCTCGTCATTCTTAGTGAGTGATGTAAAGACATAAACACACGCGAAGCAAGTGTTGGAGTACTTCTTCGCTCCTTCTGACAAGGCTCGTCATAAGCTGGCTAAGCACTTTCGCGCCCAATGCACATTGTTACGGTGGCCCAATAATTTGCTGCTTAACAGCGCAGTCGACGACGCATTGTTGTGCCGAACGATAATGAGCTGAAGCCCAGCACTACAGCTCACCGCTCAGCGTGTTAAGCTCGATAAACAGGGATGTGCAGCAGCTCGTCGTAAGGGGCCTTGAGCTTATCGTACGGGGCACGAGGCCTCCAGCTCCATGCCCTGCGCAAACAGCAGCTCATCATTCAAGACCTCTAGCTTTAGGTCCTGCGCATACCTCAGCTTGGTCGAAATGAGCGCACAGCAGTTCCATGGCCTGCTGCAGACCACGCCCTTGAATAGTGAGCGCTACTCTACATTTTTTTTTTTGGGGGGGGCATTTGGGAAAGGCACGTAATGCTGTTACCGACTGGGTGTTGCAGTAGCCTTTCTATTGTAACAGATTCGCACTTTTATATAGCGGTCTATACACGTCCGGATAACTGGACACCTTTAGGCTGAAGGCAGGCGCGTGCAAAAGCCTTTAGCACACCATGCCTAAACCCGTAAAACCCTTGCCGGTGAGGCATGAACCCTATCCGCGCGAAGCGCGGTAGGGTTCGCGCGGGACTAGGCTCGCTGCGCGCGCTTTGCGCAGCGTTTATGCCCCCCGGATTAAGGAACTCCAGTCGGGGACAGCAGTCACTCTCTTTCTGGGGCACCTTCTTATCGCAAACCTGTCAATTTTGATAATTTCGCCTAATCCGCGCGCATTAAACCCGCGGGATTTCTGCATACAAATCACAAGTAATCTATTCCCGCGGCCACAGCTCTTGCTCCAACGGCGCCATTCGACGCTGAAGCCGAGATGGCCAGCGCCACTAAGAAGCGCGTGTCGTACTTCTACCACCGTAGGACAGCCCCCCTTGTCTGTCGCAGTGTTCTCCCCCCTTGTTCTAACCTTGTTCTACCCGCTCTACCCGCTCTACCCGCAGCCGAGGAGGGCCACTTCTACTATGGCCCGGGCCACCCCATGAAGCCGCACCGCATGAAGCTGGCGCACCACTTGGTGGTCAACTACGACCTGTACCGCAAGATGGACATCTTCGTACGGCATACAAAACCCCAGTCAACTTTTTTCAGAAGAGTAGAACGGTAGGCTAATTCTACCTTGTTCTACCCTCTGTTCTACCTACACAGGAGCCGCACATCGCGTCGGCCGAGGAGATCAAGACCTTCCACGCGCCGGACTACATCGACTTCTTGCAGAGAATCAGCCCCAGCAACCAGAAGGATCTCGCCTCGGAGCTGCAAAAGTGTTCGTGGAAGGCAAAAAAAAATTTTTTTTTGACTTTAGTGATGCTAAAAAAAATTTTTGCTGCTGGTGCAGACAACCTGGGCGAGCTGACGGACTGCCCCGTGTTCGACGGCATCTTCGACTTCTGCCAGATTTACTCTGGTGGCACGCTGGATGCTGTGAGTCGACTGAACCACGGACAATGCGACATCGCCATCAACTGGGCGGGAGGACTGCACCACGCCAAGAAGTCGGAGGGATCGGGCTTCTGCTACGTGAACGACATCGTGCTGGGCATTCTGGAGCTGCTCAAGTACCACCCGCGCGTGCTGTACATTGACATTGACGTGCACCATGGTGACGGCGTGGAGGAGGCGTTCTACGTTACGGACAGAGTCATGACCGTGTCGTTCCACAAGTACGGCGACTTCTTCCCCGGCACAGGCGACATAAAGGTAGGGAGCGAGACGACGGGGATAATTTTTGCTGTTTGTGGGGGTAAATACTCATCGGACACTGATGTACAGGATATTGGCACCAAGAATGGCAAGTACTACGCGGTCAACTTCCCGTTGCTGAGCGGCATGAATGATGAAAGTTACGAGAGTGTGTTCAAGCCTGTGATCCAGAAGGTCATGGAGACATTTGCCCCCTCTGCTGTGGTGCTGCAGTGCGGCGCTGACTCGCTGACTGGCGACCGTCTTGGCTGCTTTAACGTCACTACACGAGGTAGGCTCAGGCAACTGCTGGTGTAAGTCTAGTTACGGACGGATCTAAACTATCTTGTGTGCCGGTCTCTCTCAGGACATGGTGAATGCGTGAAGTTCGTGAAGAGCTTCGGCCTGCCGATGCTTGTCCTCGGCGGAGGTGGCTATACGATCCGCAACGTCTCGAGGGCATGGGCCTATGAGACGTCTATTCTGCTTGACGAGGAGGTATCCAACAATATCCCGTACAACGACTACTTCGAGTTCTACGCCCCAAATTTCAAGCTGCACCTTGAGCCGGATCCGGATCTTGAGAACGCGAATTCTAGGGAATACTTGGACGAGTGCAAGTACGTTAACGGCCCCGCTTCGTCGTGTCATTTTGTGCGCAGTAATTGCATCGCTAACTCACCCGGCGTTTTATCTTTTCAATTTTTTCAGGATCAAAATTTTTGAGAACCTTCGCGCTTTGACTGGAGCCCCCAGCGTTCAAATGAGTCAAGCGCCTCCTACGCATATGCTCCGTGAAGAGGATGAAGACGCAGCCGACCCCGACTCGCGGATCGACAACGATGGAAAGCGGCAGCATGAGGCCGAGTTTTATAGAGACGGCAAGGACCAGCGTGGAAATGACGACGATGACGCTGATACCAGCGCTAGTGCAGCAAACGGTTCCGCCCAGGAAGGAGAGGACAACACAGCACCTGATGTCATCCCCATGGATGTGGATTAGACAGCTAGGCGAGAGGGGCTAGGACTGGTCTTCTTGAGTCTCGCTTCCTCACGCTTGTGCATTTTTCCCTCTTTAAGTTCAAAGATGTCGATGATGATGAACCACAAACTGGTGCAGCGTGAGCAGTAGCATCCGTGGGATCTTCAACTCAACAATCATCGGCATTTCTCTATTTCTGCTGCATCTGCTGGAGTTTGCGCTGCTTGTCTCGCTCCGCCTTTTCAAGCTCGAAGCGCTTGAGATCCAACCGCTGCAAAAACTCCTGCTTCTCAATGTACCTATGACACACCACACCGTCAGCAAACTACGTACCCAACACAACAGTCCACCCCCACAACCACAACGCACCCGTCCTTGGTGTACTGCGTGAGTTCCTCCTCGATGCCTTCCTTCTCCTTGAACTTGTCCCAGTCCAGCGACGTCTTCTCCATGGTCGATACCTTCTTGGGCTCGTCCAGCGACTCGATCATCTTGTCCAGCCCCTTCTTTCCCTTGGGCTTCTCCGTCGCAGCAGTTGCAGCAGTTGACACACTGTACTCTTTACCCGCGAACTTGACCACGCGGTCCACCTTCTGCTCCTTGGCTGTGGCCTCCGCCATGTCCTTCCTTGACCTCTTGACGTCCACACTCAGGATCGGCATGGAGAACTCGTGGAGCTTGCGCTTCTTGTTCTTCTTCTTGTTCTTCTTCTTGTCATTGGACCTCGTCGTCTTCTTGGTGAGTCCGCCCAGCAGCTTGGACGTCCTGTCCGCAGCCTTCTTGGAGACGGCAGTGGACGCGTTCATGTCGTCCCACAGTTTGTCCACGTGCGAGTCGCTCGTGACGCTTCGCTGCGTGTCCGGCGCGACGTCGGCGTCTTCCAGAGCGTCGTCCTCCTCGTCCTCATCCGCTGCAAGGAGGGAATTAAAGTAAGTTTTAAGGGCTAAGCAGGAACTATGGCGGAATTGAACGCACCTTCGGGGATGTAATCGCCATCGTCTTCGTCTGAGGAGCTCCCCATGGGTTTGTTTGTGTATTGGATGCTACGTTAGGTGGGACGCCAATAGTTTTATCTATGGGAGTTTGTATGGTCAGCGACGTTGGGGGTAGGAATTGTGTGTGACATGGATGCGTTTTAGTCGGCGTTTTGCTTGCTGTCAAAGCAAATGGCTACACCGACGAGGATCAGCAGCATGCCCGTGTACGTGGCTGCAGTAGCGAGAATTGGGTGGAATAGTGAGCTATGAGGCGGATTGAGTGGGGGAAAGACTCAAAACCACGTACAGATCGGGCGCTGGGGCTTCTCGCCCAACAAGCGGCTCGTGATGGCCGTGAAGACAAACGCCAGCGAGTTGCAAATGGGCACAGCGTTCGACACGTCTGAACAAATGTAGCCATGTTTGTCAGAGAGAACAAAGGATCAAGTTGAGAGAGATCCAAGACGCACCTGTGGAGCCCAGGAGGAACACGTAGGCGACTGACCCGCTCTGGTTCAATGCAAAAGGCAGTAGAAACTGCAGCACGAGGACGAAGGTATCAGCATTTGAATGTGGCAGTGGGTGACCAAAAGGCCGCAAGCTCAAAGCTCGAAGCTTGAAGCTCAAAACTGCAACGTGTCGCTAGGCTCGTCCACCTGCCAGTTCTTCATCAGACCCAGCAGCTGCTTGACGATCTCGCCGAGGCTGTTGTCCTTCCGAGTGTACATGACGTCGGCATTGCTGCCTGTAGATACAATACAACACACCAACCCGTCAGCCTCAGTGTACCCCCAGCTGCAACCCACAACATCGACCGCCACCTCGCTTGATGAGGGGGTTCGTGCACCCCCAGAGCACACCCACGAACAGGAAGGACAGCAGCGTCGACAGCGCCGAGCTCATGCTGCACGATGTGGCGCTTGGAATAATGTAGCCATGATGTCGCTGTACCATAAATAATGATAGACTGCCATAAATAAGTACCACAAATTACTGCGGATGAGAGCTGGAAATAAACGCTTGAAGCGGATGGAGGCGCAGGGCAAGTGGCAGGTGCAGTCGGACGACTATGGCAACCTCTACTTCTACAACACGATCACGGGCGAGTCGGTGTGGGAATTGCCGGAGGAGGAGGAAGAAGAAGAAGAAGAAGAAAAAGTTGAAGTTGTTGATGTAGCCAAGACGAAGGACCAAAACGACGATAAAGTCGTAGAGCTCAATCGACCACGAGAGCACTATAGTATTTACGCTATCGCTGTCGGTGTCGCTGATACTATGGTGAAAATCGTGGAGATGATTGAGGACAAAGCTGAAAAACTCCAAAAGTCCAAAATCCGACGCAAATTCATGTCGCCTGCAGCAGAGAAGAGGTTTCTCAAGAATGCCGCAAAAGAGGAGAAGAAGAAGAAACATCTACGTGATCGCACAGTCACTGCGTATGTGAATGTGTTGGTACCGACGATTGAGTCTGGAGGAGATAGCGGTGAAAAGCGACGAGGGGTGGGGAGTCTTTTCACGGCGGAGGAGTCGAGGCGATGGCAGCAGGAGCGCGAACTAGAACGTGAAGCGAAGCGGCGAGCCACGCGGAGAGCTAGACAACAACACCAAGCAAAGGTCGAGGCGTTACACAGACACCAGCAAATGTGGATTTCATTTCGCTCACACCTGATGAAGTATCTGTTAGGGAAGATTCTATGCAGTACAGAGCTGCAGAGACAACGGATTCTGCTACTCACGACGCCCCAAATGCTCGCAGAGATGATGGAGCGGAAGAGAGAGATGCAGATGAAAGTGGAGCCTGAAATTGCAGAGAAGATGGCTGAGGAGGAGGGACTTGTCAAGCAGAAGTACGAGAAGAATCTTCGAAAGGTGTTTACCACGATTGATGAGGCTGGGGTCGGTAAGCTGCACTTACTTCAAGTTTTGTTTGGAGTCTTCTCGAAAGAGTAAGTACAGGCCGTTATGCGTGGTGTATAGTAGTGTTTCCTCTGTTCTAACGTTGATTTTGTTCTTGGCTCAGGAAACCTCAGAAGTATGCAGCCAAAGTGCGAGGACTAGCCGAGTTGCTCAGCTCTACAGAGTTGCAACGATTCCTGATTGATTTTGTGTCACAATCGACCCGAAAGGAAGTCGGAGGATCTCGATTGATCACCGCAGGCGAGTTTCGCGAGTTTGTCAGCATTATCGAAGAAGTGCTCGACCATTACGCAGGAGTGAAAGCTGCCGTTGAAGATGCTGAAAATGATATTGAAGCGACTCTGGCCGCAGCCGCGTCCTCTTCATCTGGAGGTGTAAGTCTTGCACGTGCACGTATGGGGGTCATGTCAGCAAAGAAAATAAAGCACGAATTCGCTGTCTTGAGAGAACATGAGCAGCAGCTCCAAGTGATTCGAGACCGGGACGCGTGGCGGGGTTACGGCCCCAAAGGCGACAGTCTCGTGGCGTCGAAAGAGGAATGGGAGAAAAACCACCACCACCGGTTCATTCGCTTGGATGAAAGTTTGCCTGTGTTTTGCTGCCTTTGTCGGCGACGGAGGTGGGAGCTGTGGAGGAGAGAGCAGGAAGAAATCGAGAGCGAATTTCGCAGTCATTGGCCAACACTGCACGCGTTACGACTGAAAGATGAAGAGCTGCGCTTTGTTCAAAAGAGAGACCGACAGAACGGTCTACCTGTCGAGGAAGCAGAGGCAAAACAAGAGCTGAATGTATCGATCGACGCGGTCCAGCCAAAATACGAGTTCACGGCGTTCCAAGGACGTGCTGACGGCGTTTCCATCGCTGTTCGAGAGACTTTAGTTGCGCTCGTTATGCTAGTGGAAGCTACAGCAATGGAAGACTTCGCTGCAAGGAGTAAACCTCAACGGAGAGTTCACAAGAAACACGCACCGAGGTCACCTGGGAAACGCACGAAGGAACCGCCGACTAACGAGGTGCTGGAGCGAGTAAAGGTGTTTGAAAGTGAAGAGCAGGAGCGGAAGTCGATGTACACGGAAGAACTTAACATGCTGATCATGCTGGAGCGCAATCGACGGAGCATTGAGCGACCGTTTTTACGTGTTCAAGACGGTGCCCATGATGCTTTCGTCCGCCTGATCGAGCACTGCGTGAATCCTTCTGGGGTTCTCTCGCGTCTTGACTTTGAGCGGTGTTTATCTTTTCATCCGCCCCATAAAATGGTTCTTGCAATAGCTGACAGAGCTGTGACGCCATTTGAGGCATCAAATCGTCTTGTTCTTCAGACTATACCATGCCGAACGGAGTCAATGGGGAACTTTATCTTCGAGCAGGTCACAAACATGCAAAAGTCATTGCGAAGTCCTTTCGTGGCGAAAGTGTCGTCAACTCATAAGCACACGTTCCAATTGTTTTCCGAGCTGGGTCTACTTGTCGAGTGCTGGCCAGTTGTGTTTGTCGTCTCCGAGTATTTCACTGAAGGCAGTTGGCTACACTACTACCGCAAGTGCTTCATCGAGGTGCCGAAAGAAGCCGTAAATTACGCAGCGGTAGAGCAACATCTGAGGGGCGTATTCCGTGAGGTAGCATCCGGTCTCGCAGCCATGCACAGCCTCGGTCTACTGCATCTCAACGTCAATTTGGGCAACATCTACATCTCAAACGACAGTGACACAACAGTCGGCGGTGTCCACGTCAAGATCAGTGGGTCATTATCATGGAAGCACGACTTTGATGCCGACAACCTCAGAGCATCCGACATGCACGACTGCTTCAACTACAACTACGCGCCACCCGAAGTCGTCAAGCAGCTTCCAATAACCGCGAAAGCAGACGCGTGGATGCTCGGTTGTGCTCTGTGTGCGGCTCTTTTCATGTGGCAACGTCAGCAGTTGATCCTCTCAACGCCGAACCACCCAGCACAACCTACGCAGCCTGTCGTCATCTTCCACTCCAAGAGTATCGGCGAACTTGCTCAAAAACTCCCTATCGCTACGAGTGCGTCCATGAGGTCCATCATCCGGATGCTGCTACAACCGAATCCAGCTCAACGACCCACCATGGGCCAGATCGTCGACCTGCTATGCCGGAACAATTCTCTGTCGTGCTAGCTAGTACTAGACGGAATCGCAGGCGTTGTTTGGTGAAAATAGTCCCCGTCGGTTCCTGGCGTCGCGTCCGTTGCAACGAGTCGCGCGTGGCAGGAAGATATCGAGCGACCGAGGAGCCAGCCACACGAGCTTGTGCTTCTCGTTTCGGCCATGTCCAAGACCGCGGCGCAGATGGCCACGCTCAAGGAATTATTCCAAGCAGCTCAGCAGGACGACTTCGACGCCGTTCGAGACTATCTACAGGTCGCTCTGCAGGACGAAGCAGAGGTCAAGGCTGAAAGGGACTCGCAGAAGGCGATCGAGTCCATCGTGGAGGTCAAGACCAAGAACTCGCTGCTGCACTATGCGTGCGACAATGGCAACCTGGACGCGTGCAAGTACCTGCTCATGTGTGAGGGCATGGCCACCGCATTCCTCAACGAGATCAACGCCTTCGGCCACACGCCATTGTTCTACGCTGCCAGTAGCGGCCACCTGCCGCTGGTCAAGTGGCTCATCTCGAACGGAGCAGACATCGACACGGACTACAGTGATCGCAGTGACATTGACCCGCGTGACGGGGATCTCGGCATCTTCACGCCCTTGCAGATCGCCTGCTTCAAAGGCCACGAAGGCGTCGCCAACTTCCTCGTCGAGTGCAATGCGGAGCTCTCCGGGACGAGGAGGAACGGCAAGACGCCGTTGCATTTCGCTAGTGCTGAGAACCACCCGACCATCGTCAAACTGTTGATCGAAGCGGGCGCCGATGTTCACGCCTGTGACGGGGACGGGAAAACACCCGTGGACGTGGCGAATAGTGCGGTGCTGTCGCTGCTACTTCCGGATGAATATGGAGGTCAGAATGCAGAGGAGAAGGAGTTCGAAGCCGCGTCAGGAGACACTGGGGACGATGACGACGAGTTCGACGGGGATGAAAAGACCAAACGCTGTATGGAAGGCGTCAAAGGTGCGTTTGGGGCCGACATCGCGCGGTCCTTTCGCAGCAAGACGTGGAAGACGCGGGTGATCGCGATCACGGACGCCAGTATGTGCTTTCAGAACGTTTTCAAGGGCAAGAACCTCGTCAAGTTGTTTGATGGCGCCTGCGTGATGATGGAGCTGGCACTCCAGGATGCTGTCACGCAAGTGGCGTCGAGTTGCTGCACGTCGTTGCTCAAAGTGGCGTTCAATGCGGCCATGAGCGAGAAGGACTTCCACACGAAACAATTTCACGATGAACGGCCAGTCATTGATCGAATCGCGAGCGCGTTGCTACTGCGGGGTGCAGGATCCAACGAAAAAGACGCGAGCGAAGCGGTGACGTCGCTGCTTTTCTTGATCTGCAAAAGCGTTGACATCACTCGCTACCTGACGTCGCAGATCTCTCAGATGATGGTCTCGTCCTCCTCAGCGCCGCCGCTGTTGTCTCCGAACAAGCAAAGCAGTGCTGGTCCGACTGCTTCAAGCACGAACGTATCGTGGCGACACCAACTCGGGGCGATCAAAATTCTCAACGCGATCGCGAACCAGTACCGAATGGACGAACAGGCTAGCGGGTTGAGCTTCGCCAATGCGATGAAGATTAGTATGCTGGCATTGGAGAACTCAAGTGTCCATGTGCGAACCGCATCGATCGATTTGTTGGTACAGTGCCTCGTTATTCGGTGTGAGGAGTCCGGTACGTTTTCCATTTATTATTTTAGTATTTTTTTAGTATTTTATGTCATTATCTAACCACCTTGCATTTGTTTTGTGCTGTTGCAATGTTTTTAGATATGAAGGGGGCGCCGGACGCGATATATGAACATACGAAGAGCTGGTGTGAGTCCCTTTTCAAGCAGCAAAACCAGCAGTTGAAGCCATCGATTCAAGCAAAAATCAACACTGGGCTCAAAAACGCCCTTCAGAAGAGTAAGCGGTTGTCCATCCGAAGTGACGAATCTTCGGATCGAGGCAGGAATGGCGTTGGGAACGGTAATGCCGGTGCTTTTGATGTGCCAACAGCGGCGCTTTCTCCACGTAGTAAAGCCTCGCAACGAGAAGATGATCTGCCTTACGCAGAGCCCATTCAAGGTCAGAACAAGGAAGTTTCAGTCGACATGCTCGAGTGCTTTGGCGAGAAAGCCACAAGGTGTTTGTTCTCCAACGCTTGGGCTCCCCGAGTGGAGGCGCTGAGCTACGTGCAGTACCTGGTCGAGACTCGTCAACTCTCGTTTGCAAGTCAAACTACCAACTCTGCTGTCTCCCAGCGCACACTGGTGAGCGCCATGCAAACAACGCTCATGCAGGCGCTCCAGGATCGCGTCAACTCGGTCTTTGAGGCGAGTGTCTCGCTGCTGATGGAAGTCAGCATCGCTTTCGACAGCGTTGTGGCCTCTCCTGCCGATGTGGCAGTGATGCACGACTTAGTTCGTCCACTTATCCCTCGGCTGCTTGTCAAGCTTGGCGACTCGAAGAACCGGCTGCACGTGACCACGGAAGACGCCTTGTTGCTGCTGTCTAGACAAGCATCGTGTATCGGGCCGCTGTTTTTACTCGAAGAAATGATCGCGTGTGATCGCAACTCGTCTCCACAGACGCTCTCGGCGACCTACTTAACCAACAAGATGGCTCTCGTGTCGAAGCTGATGTTGGAGTTTGGTATCCACGAAAGCTCCGGAGACAAGGGGTTGCTGCCTATCCGGAATGTCCTGCAGCTTGCGTTGCAGGTATGTGAACACAAAGACCAGAACGTCCGACTCATGTCTCTACAAATTGTAGCGGACACGCTGCAGGTGGCTCGCACTGCTGTTATGCCGTTTATTGACGCCCTTGCTCGCTCTTCTCGACAGAAACTCATCTCAAAGTTGGTGGAGCGAGGCGTAATGGAGTCCGATATGCTGATGGACGAGGTTGACGACTTTGACATCCCTACAGAAACCACTCGACGAGGTACGTCCGGGGGCATTCGGCCACCTACAGCTTCAGGATCCTCAACGAAACATCGACCAGCCCTTGCCAACCCGTCGCTTTCAGCCAATGCGCCTTCCTCTGGCAACCAATCGAGCAGTGCGTCCCAATCCCAACCTGTACAGCTTCCGTACGGAACGGCGCTTACCATCGAGCAGAAGGAGCTTTTTGCCACCATTATTCAAGGGTTTGGCGAGGAATTGGTGCGCTGTTTACTAGATAAAGCTTGGGCTCAGCGTGAAGCTGCAATTCGGGAGGTGGAGCGCCAAGTCGTGTGCTGTGTTAGTGGTAGAGTTGCAGCTGACACGGCACTACCCAAAACGCTGGAAGCGCTTGGGATGCTCGCACAAGTGCTCGAAATCGGCCTCAACGACACGGTGGCGCGCGTTTTTCAGTGTGCGCTGCGGCTTTTTCAGGTTATCTCAACGGATTTTTTACCGTTAGTGGCCTCAGAGCATCAGTATGTGGACGAAATCTTGGAAAACGTTGTCGGCCTCGTGCTGCAGAAATTGGGGGACACGAAGCAGCGTCTACGTCAGGACTGCTATACGTTGTTACACTCCATGGCGTCTTTGAGTCACATGGGCCACGCCCGGATGTGCAAGATGCTGGCTGAAAAGTACCAACAACTTTCATCTTCATCTAACGCGGTAGCCGCTTCTCCGCTGGTAGTTGGAGAGCTACTGCGATTATTCACGATGCTTGTCAGAGAAGCTCCAGCCGGCGAGAACCATAAACAGCCCGACCTGTCTCTCATTTTGGCTATTGTCCGCCCCGCACTGGAAAACAAACATGTTGACGTCCGTAACGCTGCGATAACGACGTACATCACCATCTACGAAGCTACAAATGGTGGGATAAACGATTCCTACGGTGCTGTGGATCTCAACAGCTTTCTAGCTGAACTGAAACCCTCGATGAGGGAGACAATTACGCGCAGCGTGGTGCAGATCACTAAGGCGCTTCCTACGAGTTCTCTGACCCGAGAAAATGATGATAGCAGTCGGCCGGAAATCGACAGCGGCCGGAAGCTGCAGCGACCTCTAGGTGTGGATGCTCATAAGCTGGGGCAGATTTGCTCGGCTGAAATCACCGAACTACTCACGTCTCCATCCAGTACCGCAGCTCAACGATGTCTTGGAGTGGACAAACTTGTGGATTACCTTGTTGCGTCTACCCCGGACCCGAAGTTTAAAGGAGCTTGGGAAACCTGCTGCCTATTGGTGAAGCAGCTTATGTTGGAGACAACGTCGACAGTTTGTCTGGCTGCGTTTGACCTGCTCCAGCTACTTATCGATCCGCCAGCTCCGAATTTTGGCGGGAACGGACAGAACTACGCGATTCCGTGGAGTGAATGGGGTGTGCATCTCGTGCTTGGGTCTACAATTCGTAGCGTGGTGCAGCTCAGTGCCAGTGAAAGTGTTCGAGTGCGGTCCAAGGTAAGCGAGATGCTTCGTTTAGTGGCGGGCAAAAGTGCTGTAGGCAAGAACGCTGTCTGCAACGCGATTCTCAGTGCACCGGAGCAAAGCGATATGAGTGGCAGTGCCGGGGAATCCGTCTCAGCGCGCAAAGTCGCCTTCACGAAGCTGCGATGGCAGCTCTCACTGCGACTGGAACTGCTCTACGAATTTCTAGTGGTGACGGACAGTAGCAACGGCGCTGCGCCCTCACCACATGCGTTAGGCAGGCGGAAATCGTCCAGTAGGACGTCGAAATCGTCTCCCTCGTCGGAGCCGCTGGGTTTGGTTAACGTTGTCCCGTTCCTCGGCTCGTGCGTGACGCACCCCAGTCCTCTTGTGCGAACTGCGTCGGCCAAGATCATGCGCTTCTTGCGGTCTACCAGCGAGGAAGAGCTCGCGACATTTTTGCAGTCAAGTTGCTCACCAGCCTTACAGCGACGACTGCAAACGCTCATGGCACAGGCAGCTCGAGACGGAGACGACGAAGGGAACAATGCTGACCATTTTGATGCCGACAGAACGACTTGTGTGCGGGGCAGTCGAGCGTCACACGTACGGCGCGTTGCTGCGCTACGACCTCCCCGGTCTGTCCCTGTTGAGGAGAAGCAGATGATGGTGGACGTGTTCCCACCGCCGAACTCAGCTCCGGGTAAGAGTCGACGAAGTGGCGGAGGCGATGCGGACGATGACGACTCGATGAACGATGGGAGTCACCTTGAGTCGCGCAACCAGAAGCAGCCCATTTGGCTCGACGAGCAGCCCGGATCAAGCAGGAAAACACCATCAGCCAGCGACATGTTTGGAGCTCTCTCATTTGACGCCGGCGAGTCTGAGGGCCCCATCATGGTTGGCGGGGGTGCAGCTGGACTCATGAAAGCTCGTCGAAAAAGCACCCATCGAGGGACCAGCAGCAACAACGACGAGCTCAATGAACGGACTCGCTACGGAGTCTACTGATGGTGATAAGGTAGCTGTTGGAGGTCGAATGTGGGTCTACTGACGCAAATGTACGGCATTTGACAGCTCTGTTGCGAGTTTTGGGTCGTGTTGAATATTGTTTATGTAGGCCCTTTGTTGATGCAGGGTGAGCTTCTCCATAATCAGCGAGATGACGGTGAAGCAGTCGTCACAATCAGAAAGATTACGGCGACATTGTCCAACTTGACCAAGTGTATGATACTCCGTCTCATTCCAAAACTCGCTCGGCTTCAAGCACTTGGTTCTAACCTGGTCTCCGAGTGCTGCTTTGAGGTTCAAAATGGCACCAGCGACCCCCAACACCGCGGGCGAGCAACAAGAAATCTCGTACGACGATGGAGCGACTCTCATGGCTCGTGGAGCTTCTGCTCTGCATGAACACGTGGCGTCGCGGATGCAAGCATCGCTCGAACGAAAGCTCCCACGAGTGGAGGTCCGGTTCAAGGACGTGTCCGTCTCGGCAAACATCGTCGTGAAGGACGAAACCCAGTTGGAAGCGGAGCTGCCTACGATTGTCGACGTGATCAAGCAAAGCGCACGCAGCATTGGAGCTGGGCGTCACGTGGTCAAGAAGAACATTCTTCGCCGTGTGAGTGGCGTGTTCAAGCCGGGATCGATGACGCTGGTGCTCGGTCAGCCTGGATCCGGCAAGTCTTCGCTGATGAAGCTACTGAGCGGGAGGTTCCCTGCTGGGCGGAACGTGTCAATTGAACGTGAAGTGACCTTCAATGGTTTATCACGTGAGACTCTGGTGAAGCGCCTTCCTCAACTTGTGTCGTATGTGCCTCAAACCGACAAGCATCTTCCAACGTTGACGGTCAAGGAGACACTGGAATTTGCGCACGTCTGCAACGGTGGGGAGATATCCGAGCATGACGAGCAGCATTATGTTCACGGTAGCCCCGAGGAGAACCGAGCCGCGCTAGATGCAGCTCGAGCAATGTACAAGCACCACCCAGACACCATCATCCGTCAGTTCGGCCTCGAGAACTGTCAGCACACTGTCGTTGGTGATGCGATGCGTGGAGTGTCGGGTGGCGAGCGTAAGCGCGTAACTACGGGTGAGATGGCGTTCGGGGACAAGTTTGTGCTTCTGATGGACGAGATCAGCACGGGACTCGACAGCGCCTCGACGTTCGACATCATCTCGACGCAACGAAGCCTGGCCAAAGCGTTCGGCAAGACTGTGGTGATTTCACTGCTGCAGCCGTCCCCGGAGGTGTTTGAGCTATTCGACGACGTGCTTCTCTTGATCGACGGCTACGTCATGTACCATGGACCCCGCTCAGAGACGCAGAATTACTTTGAACACTTGGGCTTCAAGTGTCCTCCAAACCGCGACGTTGCCGACTTCTTGACAAACAGCGACAGTATGAAGTCGGCCCTGTCCCGAGGAATGCGGCCCAGTTTGCCCAGGAATTCGAGAAGTCGGACATTCATAAGCGCATGGAGGATTATCTCCACTCCCCACTCATCGAAGACTGCAAGACTTACATCGAGTCTACACCAGAGTTCCGGCAGGGCTTCTTGGCAGTGACCGCTACTGTTGTAGCTCGCGAGCTGAAGGTACTCGTCCAAGACTCGGCAGCACTGAAGAGCCGAGTATTCATGGCTTTGCTCATCGGGTTGCTGTACGGGACGGCGTTCTACCAGTTCGACGAGGTCAACTCGTAGCTGGTCATGGGTCTGGCTTACACGGCCGTAGACACGCTATCAGTGGCGAAATCGGCCATGATCCCGACCATTCTCGCAACTCGCGATGTGATCTACAAGCAGCGCGGAGCCAACTTGTACCGCACGTCTTCGTTTGTGTTCGCGAGCTCGGCGAAGCAGATCCCCGTGGTTCTGATGGAGACGCTGCTCTTTGGATCGATTGTCTACTGGATGTGCGGGTTCGTTGCCAGCGTGCAGAGCTACATTTTGTACTAGGTCGTGCTGTTCGTCGTGAACATGGCGTACGCTGCGTGGTTCTTCTTGATCGCGTCGGTGTGTCCGAACATCAACGTCGCCAACCCGATCTCCTTGCTGTCGTTGCTGTTCTTCACGACCTTCTCAGGGTTTTTGATTACCAAGGACTCGATCCCGGTGTATTTGTCGTGGATTTACTGGATCAGCCCACACGCGTGGGGAATCCACGCTCTTGCGGTGAACCAGTATGGGGACTCGCGCTTTGACACGTGCGAGTACAGTGATGTGGACTACTGCGCGGAGTACGGGATGCAGATGGGCGAATACATGACCCTGCGGGTTGTTCTTAACCACTGCCATGGCGAGCCATGTCATGGCACTCGACCTCGCCTCCATAGCACTAAGTCGTTAGGAATGAAATTGGTCAAAAAAGTGCCATAAGGCAAAAATTTATCGTCAAACGGAAACTGCGCGGTGCTCACGGAGACGGAGATGAGCGCGCGCAAGCGAGGAAGCCTTCTTCAGGCGCATACTCCAGCAGCTTGACTATCTTCTGATGCTACCGCGAAGCCTCTGACCACCGCCAAGCGCGCGAAATACTCTTCCACAGCAGCGCCCAGCACCAGCAAGAGAGCCAGGGTCATGCCTATGAGACTTCAAAGGACGTCTTCATCGGATGATGCTATCGTGGAGCTCTATGAGACCGCCGCTGAGAGTCACGTAGCGACTGATTCGGACACGTCGAGGGTGCCCTAGCCCATGTTGCCCGCTGATGTGACCGGAAATCGACAACTTTCGGTTGAATATGAAGTCGTCGGCT
This sequence comes from Phytophthora europaea, assembly GCA_030463285.1. Taxonomy (NCBI): domain Eukaryota; phylum Oomycota; class Peronosporomycetes; order Peronosporales; family Peronosporaceae; genus Phytophthora; species Phytophthora europaea. Next base: position 6,924 of record JAHQIV010000071.1, on the reverse strand, counting down.
CTCGTTCCTGCGCGCAGCTTCTCGACGCCATCGATGAAGTACTGGGTCCACCCTCGGACAATGAATCAGACCGTGGTGATGCTGTTTGCGAGGATGCTGCTACTCGAACACGTGACAAATTGGACTGTGAAAGCCCCAGGGAAGGTCTTGCCGCCGACATACAACGACCATGACTCGTGGACAGGTGTGCAGCTTCGGAAAGAGTGTACCGAACGGAAACTCCGGCTTTCACGAACGACAAGCAAGCAAGAGCAAACTCGACACCTGCGGGCTTACGACGTTACTAAACGGGTCGTCCAATTAGCCGTTGATGAGTAAAATCTACTTGATCCGGGGTTGCGGATGACGGAAAACTGCTTCATTCGGCTTTCAAATATTCTTTTCTCCGATCGTTTTGCTGAACGTCTCGCTCATTCGGACGACGCTCCAACACGTGAACAACTTGAGGCAGGTGAGGTGAACGCAAAAACTGTGTTCTGGAAAGATGTTGGAATCGAGCATCGCGAGAACAAGACGGATTGCAACAGCTTATTCGAAGAGGCTGTCAGCAATCCGCATTTTGCGCACATTGACCCCTCCAAAATTGTGCAGCACAACGACGCGAGACTTTATGACATGTGGAAAAAAGGCAACAGCAAGTATGTGAAGGCGAATGCAAGGTTCTTCGTGTCCGACCAGAATTCCGTTGAGTTTTATGATTTTTGTGAGGGCAATTTGGATGCTTTGTATCTCAAAATTTGCACGCGTGTCAAACCGGAACTAGCAGATTTCGTCAACGGTGGAATGCACCCAGAGGACGAGATGGACTCGATGAATCCGACAAGGGCTGGAAAAGCTGCGCCAGGGAACAAGGCAACAAAGTGGCAGGATTAAGTTATCAAGACAATTAATCGGATGACTGACTTCATTGTTGGAAGCTCGACCACGATGCCCCCCCCGCAACCACGGCGCAGCGTGGCAACCAAGATGAAGATCGCCTAATTGGTCGTATCGCCAAGCTTCACCAGCTTATCGACCACGTGAAGGAAAGACAGCGCAAGGCTGAATTAGTTGGTGCTCCGGATCTATTGTTGCCCGCAAGTCTTTTGAAGTACCAACAGCGCTACGAAGACCGATTGGAGTCTATAGAGTGACACAACCGAGAAAATCAATGGGCGTGACGCATCCTGAAATGGATTCACGCCTCATCTCCAATTTGCCAGTTCGTTTTGCTCAGCTGCAGACCATTTAAAATCTAAATTAAATTGATACTTTTGATGTTATTGGTTTTCTTGCGCTTCGCGCACTCGTCTAGCCCTGTTACGCGTCGGCCGCATGATCAGATTATTCTCAATTAGCCCCACAAGCGCATCGCGGACCCATTCGGAGCTGTTGTATGTGTCAGTGTCGACGCTCAAATCGGACGACTCATACAATTGTCGATAGCGTGAAGTGTCTTGAGGATCCACCGTAAAATCTTGCGGCGATTCTGGTGACATAGTTACTTCTTCAATTCCTTCAATTAAATCTTCATCTTCTTCAACACAGTAGCTTCCATTTTCTCGGAGCCGCTGGTTAATGCACCAATTGTGAAGTATGCACGCTGCTAAGATTGTAGAAGGCACTCGTTTGAAGCTGATCTCGAGTGGCGCCTTGAAAATACGCCACTTGCAAAATAATAATCCAAAGTCCATCTCAATTCGAATACGGAGCTCGTCCTGGACGTTCAGAACGTCCACGATATCAACTATACGAACATTTCAGTATGCATGTATTGTGCCTTTCTGCCATCATGCCCTCAGATTAAAGCCTACGTAGGAGTAGAGGTCTTACGTATTGTGCCTTTCTGTCTTTTTGCGCGTCCTTCAGGGGACTTTAGAAGGTACTTTTTTACTACTGGGGGTACTTATATCTTAGGATTTGACATGTAAAACATAGTAGCCACCTGCTACCAGGCATAGCTAGCAAGTACCTACCTAGCGCTAACGTGTAGCTACCGGGTATTTTCGCTTGCAATATAGACATTTTTGACCATGTAATGTCGTTCATCTACTTAACAAAAGGATTCTGAGCCCCGGCTGCTTCGTGTCGCTCTGCTTTGTTGCCAGTCTTGCAAACGCCTACATTCGTAATAGGCACCTATAAAGGTATCTCCTTTGTTGAAAAGCCCGATTGGCCGCTTTCAGCGCTGCCAAAACGGGCTTTCTCTCCTTCGCAGGGCTTCGCAAAGTCTTATGAGGGTGCTTCCGGGAGAATTTGCCGGCTACGCTAATCTGTACTTTCGTGGTGTTAACTTGGTGCGATTACCCTAACCCGCTGTTAAAAAAGATAGTTTTTCACTGCCGTCTGGCCAAAAGAGATGAAAGGCACAATATATACCATTGGGTAGGCAGTTCACCACAGTTGATAGTCTCCATTTTAGAAATGCTACAGCATCTCCAGTTCCTCCAGCACTTGAACAGGTTACCGCAGTAAATCGGCTGAGATGGTCACAGCAAGCCTGAATATTGACTCCATAGCGTTGGTAGTGTCCTGAAAAAAAACGAGCGAACTCTCGCTACTTCCGTCCTTCGTTGGACTCGAATGGGGCAAAGCCACCCATCTACAGCACCGACGCAACCTTTCATTACGTGCGCGTTACTGAGTTTCTTGAACGAATGTGCTGCTTGACGTTGTGCAGGTGAAGTAGCTGGAAATTGCAATTGTAGATCAGGGTGAGCAATGATCGCATCAACCACCTGATGTATGACAGCGTAAAAGGCTCCAACACTCACATCACTATTCGTTCGAACGTCGTGATAGGAGCCACCGCTGAGCCAGCAAACACATCTGAAGCTTGTTGATGTGCGAAATGGGCTCGATCCCGGTCCTGTTGCGTGACGGCTTCTCGTCGACTGGTAGGAATGGCTCCAACTTGTTGGCAAGAGCCATAAAGGACGCGTAGGACATCTTGTAGTACCTCTGAAATTGTCCTTCATCTACCAGAAGTTGTGCATGCCTCTCCCAGTCGATCCGCGAGCGCCATAGACACCTCCGACGCACGTCGACGGGCAGCGCCACAACGAGCACAAGCAGGAGGAGAAGAAAGATGACTCCCGGTAGTCTAAATTCCATCTGCTACTAGCAGAAAATGACGATGAATAGTGTAGTTCAGCAGCGTGGCAGCGTGGCAGTAGCGTGTTGGATGGCACAAAGTTATGCCATCTATGGCGACTGACCCCTACCCCTAAAGATTGCGGACCAATCAGAAGTCTTTGTTTTGTGCCCTGGCATGGAATGGCGTGGTTAAGAACGACCCTCAGCGTCTACGGAGTACCCGGCGAGAACTACTGGTTGTGGTACGGGCTTTCTTCTTAGGTGCGCCCTACATCATCTTCATGTTACTATCGTGCTTGGTGTTGGAATACTAGCGCAACGAGACCCCGGAAAATATGTCTCTCGAAGTGGAAGGTGACAAGGTTGACACCCTCAGAGACAACTACGCCCAAGGCTACTCCATTGACCACTGAGCAAGATGCCATGCTCTCCGTGACGCGCTCTATCGAGAAGTATTTCGTCCCTGTGTTGTACGTTGGCCTTCAAGGACTTGTGGTACTCCGTGCCAGATCCGATGAACGCTAACTCCAGCGTTGATCTGCTCAAGGGTATTAGCGGATATGCCCTACCAGGAACTATCACAGCACTGATGGGATCTTCTGGTGCTGGTAAGACGACGCTCATGGACGTCATCGCTGGACGTAAGACTGATGGACAAATTCGTGGAGATATCATGCAGAATGGATATCCTGCCACCGACCTCGCTATCCGTCGAGCCACGGGGTACTGTGGGCAGATTGACATCCACTCAGACGCGTCTACATTCCGCGAGGCACTGACATTTAGTGCATTTCTGCGCCAAGGTGTCGACGTGCCTGACAGTCAGAAGATTGACTCGGTGAACGAGTGCCTCGAGCTGCTCGACTTGCACCCGATCGCCGACCAGATCATCCACGGCAGCTCCACGGAGCAGATGAAGCGCTTGACGATCGGCGTGGAGCTGGCAGCGCAGCCCAGCGTGCTGTTCCTGGACGAGCCGACGAGTGGTCTCGATGCTCGATCGGCCAAGCTCATCATGGACGGCGTTCGCAAGGTGGGGACACGGGCCGCACCATCATTTGTACGAACCACCAGCCGTCGGCGGTGGTGTTTGAAGTGTTCGACAGTCTGTTGCTGCTGAAGCAAGGCGTATGAGTCGTCCTCGCCAGGACGACGCGATCCCACGCTAGATTTCTTGCGTTTTGGAGACAAGGCTTCCTTGTTTCCCTTGGTTTCTTCCATCTCGAAATCACTCCCATAGTCGAGAGGAAAATCGTCCCCATCGTACGCCCGAGGCGTTTATGATGGCGGTGACTTTGCCAGAGTCATTGCGAAGTGGATGAGTACCCTTCCACTTCTCCCTGTACTCCTCAAAAGTCATCGTTCTCTTGGGTGAGCTTGTTGTCGTCACTGTTGAAGTGACGACAGTTGTTGAAGCCGCAGAGGCCGAAGAGGTAGAAGTCGTCGCTGTGGAAGCGACGACAGAGTTCGCCGCTGCAGGTGCAGCAGGCGCGTCGGTCGTAGGCGTCGTTGGCGTGCTCATTTCGAAATGAGCACGAGTTCTTTCCGAAGTAGTTCTTGGATTGATGTGTCAAGACCGGCACATCAAGTTTTAACGGGGGGATGGTGTAGCGGGGCTACACATTCGGTTCACCTCCACCTTAGTGCAACATGTACTAATGGATACATTCGGGTAGACCACATCACACTGTGGTCACCATTCATATTAGGAAGCAATACTATTGGTGGAAAGCAGCATCTTTCCACCAATATGAATCATGCATTAGGCCAGAGATTCTGCCAACCACTCGTTGGCAGAACCTCTCTTTACAGATATCAGTTTTAGGAGGAAACCACAGTTAACATTCAATTCAGTTCTCATTTTACCACAAAAGCGACTAATTGTACCTTTATTTAGGTTTAACTATACTTGTGGACACAAGTATACTTAATCTAAGTCAAATACACCTACGCTTCCTCATACACGTGCGCTCACGTGTAAGCTAAAGTATTGGGCTTAAGTAAGCCTATTACAATTGGTGCGGGTGTGGGCAGCAACAACGGCGATACGACCGATTTCGTCAAAGTGTTCCACACTCAAGTGTCCAAGCTCGGCAGCTCGCGGCTAAACTGGATCGTGAAGGGGTGACTCGACCTTCGCCCACGGTTCCTGCATTGGTATTCGGCCAGCAACGCGCGGCCGGCAACGTGACGTAGGCCAAGTTGTTGATCAAACGGTTCTTCGACTTGTACTGGAGGACTGCGCCGTACAATTTGACGCGTTTCCTCATCTCGATCATGCTGGGATTGGTGTTCGGATTTGCCTACGTCGGCGCGGAGTATTCGTCGTACCAGGGGATCAACTCGGGTCTGGGTATGGTGTTCATGACGCAGTCGTACATGACCTCTATCGTATTCAGCAACGTGGTGCTCATTTCCATCCAAGAACGAGCCTCGTTCTACCGCGAGCGGTCTGCCCAGACGTACATTGCGTTCTGGCACTTTGTCGGAGCCACACTCGTTGAGGTCACGTACTGCTTCGTTGAGGCCTTGCTCTTCATGACTATCTACTATCCGATGGTCGGCTTTACGGGCGGGGCGCAGTTCTTCGCGTACTGGTTGAACCTGACGGGGCTTGTGGTTCTTCAAGCGTACTTCGCGCAATTGTTGGCGTACTTGGCCCCCAACTTGGAAGTGGCGTCGGTGTTTGTCATCCTCGTCAACTACGTCTGGATCACGTTCACGGGTTTTAATCCCCGGTTGTCTCGATCCCCCAGGGCTACCGATGGCTGTACCACCTCACGCCACACAAGTACTCTTCCGCGAGTCTGATTGCCATCGTGTTTGGGGACTGTCCGAGCGGCGGCGATCGAAGCGAGCTTGGCTGTCAGCAGATGATTGGCGCACCCCCCACACTGGGAAGCAACATCACGGTAACCGACAACCTCGAGGAGATTTTCTTGGCGAGACACGACGAGATCTGGTCAAACTTCGGCATCGTCATACTGTGGATTGTCTGCTTACAAGTCGTATCTCTTCTGACCTTGCGATTTGTCAACCACCAGAAGAGGAAGAAATGGCACTTGGCTCCAAGGATTAAGATCGACATTCGTGCTCGCACGCCGAAAAGTAGACCGGAGAAGATGAAAAATGCATTCTAACCGAGTAACATTGAGGTATGTAGGAATAACGAGATCCGTTTAGAATATCATGAAATGTTCTTGGTCCCTATCATATCCAATACCCACTTAGACACCACACTTGCGGTGCATGCTAGCGTTGGTCTTGTATGCTGCCAGTAAAGCCAAAAACGGTCGGAGCTTACGAGAGGTACATTTGTGCCGGTGGTATCTTCAAGAAAAGAACTACTACCTCCCATCGAAAAATAACGTGCATATGAAAAAAATGTGCGCATAGCTCCGCCTCGTTATTTTTTCGAGTTACAAGTTGCGGAGGGGATGGCCCTCCGAGATTGGCTTACGGTACTATTGAGAGGGTGGTAAAACACATGCAAAGACAAATGCTACAGCTGGATCTATAGGCGTGCGTGTGTTGAAAACCCTCGGATCTGGCGTCGGAATCTGGAGGATGGGCCGCTCTGGCGTCAGGATTTGGAGGATGGGTCGCTCTGGCGTCAGGAACCGGGGGATGCGCCGCTCAGATGTGACCTGAATGACGAAGGGTAAGAGACGATAGCTAAAGAAAGGCTAGGGGCATTGCAGAATCTCACTTTCCATTATACTCCGAACCGTGCACTTCTAACAGGTTTTGAGCCCAGATGCAAGCGAAGCCAGGTCGCGCAAGGACCGGCTCCGACGACGGAGTGGAGAGCACCACCGCCGCCCGCGCAAGGGGCGACGGCAACCCCGG